>JAJAGP010000017.1:670717-839112 GCA_025084515.1 Ancistrus triradiatus
CCGTGTACCATCTACAATCGGTTCTAGGTCAGGAAGCACAACCAGAATTAATTCATACATTAGACGAACCGCATTTAAAGGCGCACTGTCGATTTTTGAGAAAGCTAAAGGATTTTAAGTGCGCCTTATGGTCCGAAAAATACGGTAATTTGCACTTGTGCATGAAGCATAGGACATCATATCTACTAGATGCCATTTGACGGTAAACTATTACATTTTGGGTATTAGTCTCTATGGACAAAGTTGCATGTGTCACTTCTCTCTAATTCAACTGGACAACAAAACTTTATTTTTTTTTATTATCCCCCAAACTAAAATAGGTGGTTGTTGTAGTACTTTGGGTACCACAGGTAATTCCTGACTGGGAGGCCCTGGCCTCATTGCAGATGGTAAATTAGGATATTTACCATTATGTTTAGATTGTACCATTTATGTTTCAGTCAGAGGTAGCAATCCATACCACAAACTTTGGGTTTTCTCCAAACCTTATGAATGCCAAATGTCATCTGGTGTGAACCTTTTGCTCATGGTGTGGGAATGATGATAATAATAATATCAAACAATTCAATGAATCTGGAGGAATTTCACTCTGTAAAGGGCATGGGTGCAAACCTCAGCTTGATCAACCCTTGATCTCTGATCCCTCCGACAACACTGCATCAAGAACCGTCATTCATCAATAGCTGATATTACCAAATGGGCAAGGGATTACTTTGGCAAACCTTTGTCAAGCCCTACAATAAAGGAGTTACATTCCCAAATGCTATTTTACTGTGCAAAAAACAAGCCTTATGTTAACCATGTCTAGCAGCAGCGTCGACTTCTCTTGGAGGCACCTGAGATGGACCATCACACAGTGACAGTGTGTATTGTGTTCAGATGAATCAGTAGTCCAGATCTTTTTTGGAAGAAATGGACATAACGAAGAAATTGAAATGAAAAATTGAATTATGACAGTCCTGTACTGTTGCACACCTTGTTCCAAAACATCTTTTAAGTGTTGTGAGATGGAATGGCAACATAACAAAGTGGTAAATGCTTTACAGTCCCACATTTTTTTTGGAATATGTTGCAGGCGTGAAATGCAGAAATGGATGTATATTATCAAATTAAATGAAGTTCACTGGACAAGACATGAAATATGTTGGGTTCATATCGTCTGCAATGAAATAAAAGTCAAAGTAAATGCATAAAACGCTGCTTTTTAAAATATAGACAGAAATAAAAACTGTGAATGAAAATTTGCAAAACTATTTGAATTCAGCATGCAAAAATGAATAAGGAACAGCTATTTTTGCATGGGACAAAATCTTTGTTAAACAGATTGTGCTATAACTGTACAAATACTGTCAGGTCAGTTTTCCAACTCACTTGACCCCAATCCTATCGAAAAGTTTATGATGATGTGCAATGATTATTTGGAATGAACATCTGACAAACTTTAATTCCGACTAATTGTATAGTTGCTGGAGGAGTGGGCTAAGCCTAACAGGAACTCAATACACAGGTGGAATGCTTTACGGACAGGACTATTGAGGTGATTTAAGGTTAAAATTCCATTTTTAGGAAAAATTGACACATCCAAAATTTTGTCTGGGTCTAACTTTTGGAAGCCAATAAACCTTCCAGCATCTGTACGTATGGTTTCTGCAGAATGTTCTTTGAGACTGAGTGCACACAGCTGGGTGTACGTCATTAAACTCCTCTCCAGAGTCAGCACTTTTATCACAGCCTAAATATCACAGTAGGCTCCACGAAGAGTCACACTAGCTTTCTGAATAGTGAAAATGTATTTATTTCGTTTATTTTTTTTAATGGCATGTCAGCATCTTTGGCTATATCCATGACAGGAGCAAGGTTACAACTGCACTCATCAAATACATTCACACCGGGTCAAATTAAAAAGTACAGTTAAACTAATGCATGTGTCTGGAGTGGGGTGGTGGGGGGAGGACCAGAGTACCTTGAGAAAACCCACACACTGAACCAGGGATCTGTGAGACGATGGCACTCAACACTTGCATCACCATGTTGCCCCATGTATAGTTCAAAACACAGTCACATAACCTTGACTGTCATAATAAGGACAGGATATGTAACCTGGTTTAGAGAAAGATATATTATACAGAGTGTCTGGTCTTTCTTGTCCTACTAAATTCACAGAAAAATGTGCTTAATTGACATCATTTTTCAAAAATCACATATTTCACTGATTTTTCAAGGGAAGTGCCACAAATAACACTTGAAAATCGCAAAGAAAGCTACAATACACTACGACAGTGCTAGGCTTCACGCTCCAGTTGGTGTTATGCCACATTTTGCGCCCCCTACTGGAAGATGTATCCCCTATTGCAACGTCTTTTACTCGAAAATGGAGGTAGTCCACCGTTGTGCCAAATTTGGCACCATTGCCGCCAGATGCAAATTCTTCTAGTCAGTAAAAGTAGAATGAAAGTGGATTTCCTCCATTTTCGAGCAGAACACGTTGCACACATGACAGGGGACACATCTGGCGGAAGGGGTGCCAAATTTGGAATAACACCACCTGTTTGCTAGGACCGCCTTATAGATCAAATTAAGCAATGAACTTAAGGCGCTTGAATGCTACATACAGTGGTACCTCGGTTCTCGTCTTCAATTCGTTCCAAAAGGCTTGTCAAGAACCAAAAATTAAGAGTACAGAGCAAATTATTCCCATAAGGAATAATATACATTGAATGAATATGAGATTCTCTCTGAGCGAGTTTGTTGTGAATCTGAATCACTCAATTACTGTGTACTGAAACGTGAATCATGAATGGAGTTTCAGCTCAAATGAGTCGCACGGCTCGACTCATACAAGTTTAGAGTAGAGTACCGAGCAAACGATGAGAACTGAGACAAATTTTTCCAGTCAAAATGCGTCGGGAAGCGAATTCACCGAGTTCCGAGGTGGTCAAGAACCGAGGTACCATTATAAACACAGAACTCCAGATCCCGTTTGATTCAGAACTTCACAGCAGAGAATGGGTTTTTCATATCTGGGTGATTCTAAAGACCATGTGCTTTGTTCATTTTATTGTCTTGTCATCCATCACAACTTAAAATGCATAACATCAGGACTTGGTTATTATTATTTTCAGATTCAAAGCTTACATTGGCTCACAGGTCTGCTGACTGCTATGAGTTGCAATGGCAGGTCTCCTGTGCTTCCCATGTCAGAGTATAACAAACTCTGAAACAGTGCTGTAGAACACCAGCCTC
This sequence comes from Ancistrus triradiatus, assembly GCA_025084515.1. Lineage (NCBI taxonomy): Eukaryota > Metazoa > Chordata > Actinopteri > Siluriformes > Loricariidae > Ancistrus > Ancistrus triradiatus. The sequence continues at coordinate 673,961 of JAJAGP010000017.1, forward strand.
ATGGCAACTGGGGCCTCCAAAGACACAATTAGAGACAGAGAGGAGGGGAAAGGGAGGGAGGAAAAGAGAGGTATAAATACACTGATCAAAACCTAGTTTAGAAACCTTACAGTCTCTTGTAAAAAAAAAAAAAAAAGTATGTAATGTCTTCGTGCTTGAAAAATACTGTATAGAGAATACACCCAGGTTTTTCTTAAATAGCAGATGCCAGATAACTGTTGCCTACAATCCAAAAAAAGACTTTAATGCTATAGGCTGTGATTAAATGAAAAAGTGAAGCGCCTTTGAAACTGGCAAAATGAAAAGATATTGTTAAAATGGGGAAAACATGGTAGCTGTCTAAAAAGTCAAATCCTATTGAGGTTTTTCAGGATGAGCTTCACTGTAAGGTCAGAAGAATATTCAATACAACTCATTTGCACCTCTGGGAAGACCTTCAGAAAGCACAGGTTGAAGCATCTGAATATAATTAAAAACCTACAGCAAGAAACATGAATGCAAATGGAGGACTCTTTAATGAATGCAGAATTTAATGAACAGAACAGTTACAGTTGCTTGAAATGAAAATAGGATATGACACGAATTTATTTTATGTTGCACTGATTTAAAAAAAAAATATATTACTTAAAATACATATTACTTTATGCACTTTTTCACACTATATATATATATAGTGTGAAATAGTGCATAAAGTAATAGGATTTATTCCTACACACACACTACTTTTTGCATAGCAGTATCTCTCTGAGGATTTGTGCTGTGCTGTGGAGTTTCCACAACAGTACGCTGTCTGCCTGTACACTCATTTGTTTTGTGTATATGGGTCTGCAATCATTGAGAGTACCTGTGGAGCATGATGGAGAGTAATCTTACTCCATCCTTCACGGTTTGGAGTGTCTATCCTGCCCACAAAACCAAGCAGGGGAATGGAGTGGGGTCTTAATGAGGTGTCGGGCATGATGGTTTTCCCTGTGTAAAGTGCCTGTTTGTCCTTGACTAAACAAGGATATATGGACAGGCTCCTTGTGACATATCTTGTTTATTCGGTGTAAAGAAAACAAGCTGTATACATTCCGTTCCTTTGTGTGGAGAAGAAAATACAAATACTTGCAGAGTTTCCAAACAGTTTCAGACAGTGCAGTGCAGGTAGGGCTCAATTTTTTGTTTACATGGGAGCCCTGGCTGTCTGTTTGTGTGTCTGTATGTAATGTGCATGGATCAGGTAGGTAATTACACCAGTAAGGACATTCCTGGCGATCACGTGACAGCAGCCGGGTGAAAGTCATCTGTGCATGGGCTTCACAGAGAGAGAGAGAGCAGATGGGAGCTCAGATTAAACCTAGGATATGGCTGAGCATTAAATTAAAGAATAGTAGCGATAGCACGTGCATCTCTACTGCCTTAACAAAGGGTGCAGTATGGCATGTGCGCTATACTTTTCCATTTTTCATATTTAAATGTGCCATGTTCAGGGTTAGATGCTTAGTTTAACGACGCATTTAGATGCTAATAAATCAGTTCTGGCAGCTCTAGGGTCGTGCCGCGAGCACTGCAGTACAGCTCCTTTGAAGTCCCTGCATTTGGAGTTTAGAGCGGTGCTGTTGAAACAAGGAGGTGGTGGTGGAGGCGGAGGAAACTCCATAGGCACATGGCTCCCGGTAGCAGGCTCGAGCAGGTAGACCTCTTTTGGAGCACCAGTGGGATGACAGAGGCCACACCAGTACTCGGCAACTCACCTAGGGTGATTTCATCAAGAGTGCTTAATGGACTGCACACTGAGTAAGGGCAGAAACAGCTGTGTAAAATCTTTTTAGTTGGTTTTGATTGATTCCAGGAAGAAGGAGGGGAAACTTTGACCCACAAATTTGTGCTCTGGGATATATTGTGGTTATAGGGGACAATATGAAAAAATGCATTGTGAACACAAGATATTTCATGTTATGTCTGGTCAACATTCCATTTGTTAATACACATCCATTCCTGCATTTTAGGCCTGCAAGACCTTCTATAAAAACGTGGGACGGTAAAGCATTTTCCACTTTGAACTGTTGTATTCCTTCTCACAACACTTAAAACACTTTGGCACCAAGAATACCAAGTGATGAAGTGCTTCAGGTGTTTTGTTCCATTCTTCCTGCAAACATATCTTAAGGTGTGCAACAATACTGGGTTTTTGTTCTCACATTTCTTGTTTCAAAATTCTCCACACTTTCTCTATTGGGGACAGTCAAGCCAGTCCAGTGCCTGTACTCTCTACTTCTGCAGCCATGCCTTTGTAATATGTGCAGCATGTGCTTTTGCATTGTCTTGTTGATAAATGTATTGACATCCCTGGAAAAGATGTCGTCTGGAAAGCAGCTTATGTTGCTCCAAAATCTCAGTGTACTTTTCTGCATTAATGCTGCCATCACAGATGTATACGCGGCCTTTTCCAAGGGCACTGACACAACCCCATGCCATGGCAGGCCATGGCTTTTGAACTTGTTGCTGATAACTGTCAGGATGGTCCTTTTTGTATTTGGTCACACAGCATCCATTTCTTCCAAAAAAGAACTGGAATACTGATTAGTCTGTTCACAATACAGGTTTCCACTGTGTGATGGTCCATCCCAGATTCCTCTGAGCCCAGAGATGTCAGTGCTGCTTCTGGACATGATTAACATAAGACTTCTTTTTTGCACAGTAAAGCTTTAAATGACATTTGTGAATGTAACTCCTTATTGCAGTGTGTGACAAAGATTTGCCAAAGTAATCCCTTGCCCGAGTGGTTCTATCAGCTAAGGTGTCCAGTTTAGGCCTTGGCCTGTACACACTGAAATTCTTCCAGATTCTTAGAATTGTTTAATGATGTGCACTGTAGAGGAAGAAATATGCAAATCCCTACTAATCATTCTTTGATGAACATTGCTTTTAAACAACTCAATAATTTTCTTAGGCATTTGTTGACAAACTGGAGATCATCTGCCCATCTTTGCTCCTCAAAAACCTGTTCTTTTTCTGTTTATTTATTTATTTTATTAATAAATACCACAACTTTTGGGGGGTTGTAGATTAGTGTTAATTAGTAGTTAATACATTGGATTAGTTTAATCATGGCCAATTCTGACTGGCTAGCTAAAAGTCTCTGTCATTCCGCTACTGTTATCAATATAGCAAAAAGGCCAAATGCTAAAGTGTGATATTTTCAAAATGTGTGAAACCTACCTGTGTCCTAGGGCTGCTAAAGATGTTTGGAGGAAAGCACTACCTGACCTATTCTATTTACTTGAGCTAACACAGCCCCACAATTTCCTAGTATAAATATGATTTACAGGGAAAAAAATGGAATTCTGTAATTTTCACTCCGAGGTATGCCACTGGTACCAGTCTGAAATTTGCACATCATGGGAGCGTACAAGTTAGTTGTTGTTATTTATTTCCTAAACTTAGTATCTACTTTAAATCTTCAAATACTTCAAGTAGTAAATTTAATCATCTAGCTTAGTTAGCTAGACAGCTTCCTTAGGTGCAGCTAAGCAGGTAGTGTAGGTATAGGTTTTTATGAGCAGTTGGAATTTTCTTTCTTAATGACATGTTTAATCATGACTTTAGTTGGATTGAAACGGTCACATGGCATGAAACCCTTTCCAGTTATTATTTCATTGTGCAAGCTATACTGAACTTACCATTTTCTAAACTGTGATGTCCTCAAAACGTTCAGCTCTTAAGTGAGAAACTGTAGGTGATTTCTGAATTGTGGGACAGTTCTCTGCCATGACGAACCTGTGCAAATGTGACACAATGCAGTCGTTACTGGGCTTCCCTGCAGCTTGTTCAGCTTTTGACAGGCTGATGTGCTGGCAGATAGTGGTCAGAGGCACAGGTTAACATGTTCAGAGGGCATTTTGTTCCAGTGTTCCCTCTATTATTACTACTGTGTCTGATGGAACGCTGTTGTCAAGTGAGCTGATGACGCTCTCTCTCTCCCACACTCTATCTCTCTCCACCATGGGCATTCTCTCTCCCTCCTCACATAAGGTTGTTTAAGCTGACAGTGAGTGAGCACTCCATTACCTCTTCTTTCTACTTCTTTATACCTCTTATACACAGTTTGTCTCACTCCACTGTGAAGGACTCAACACTTGGTCGGCCATTTCCCCAGTCTCCATCTCTCTGTAGACACACTGTCAGTTTTCCTTACCAGTTGCTGATGAACAATTACATTAGAGCCCTAATATGCTCAGAAATGACAGCAGCCACCAATGAGAAATGTGGCATTGTCTGTTGGCAGTTGCCTAGCAACAAGACAACTCAAGCTAAGATTTTTGACAAGTTTAGCTTTTTTTTCCTGCTGATTTCAGATAAATATGTTTTTGGATAAGGTGTTATACATGTGCTATACTTATATGGTGCTATTAGGGGTGTAACAATACCCTCTGCTCACGATTCGATTCACGATTCGATTTTCTTACGATTATTGATTTTGTATTTGACAAAAGACAGTTAGACAAAAGACAAAGTTTTTTCAAAAGCCAAAATACCAGCTACAGTGTGTGCAAACCTGGTGAAGACTTACAGGAAACATTTGACCACTCTCATTGTCAACTAAGATTATGTTACAAAGTATTGAGTTGAACTTTTGTTATTGACAAAATACTTATTTCCCACCATGATTTACAATTAAATTCGTTAAAAAATCCTACAATGTGATTTCTTGGATTTTTTTTCTCATTTTGTCTCTCATAGTTGAAGTGTACCTATGATGAAAATTACAGACCTCTCTCAAGTAGAACTTGCACAATCAGTGGCTGACTAAATACTTTTTTACCCCACTGTATCTTGTTACTACATCTTGTAGTGCAAAGTCTTTATGGGTTTGACTGACTTAATCTGTTTGTGTTGACTGTCTTATTCTGAAGAATAATGATTCAAAATGGAGTACTTTTCTTGTATAAACATTTAAACAAAAAGAAACTATAGTCCCCTGCAATTTGGATTCTCACTGAGAACAGGATATTCATCTTAGTATGACTGCACCATCTCCTGTTCAAAACTGGAAATGCATTAGTTGGCGGCAAATTCAAAAACATTTAATCCAATTGGACAATGCATCATCCCTCCTGATGATAGACACCATCCCATTTTGGCATCACGGTACCATCGTTACACCCCTAGGTGCTATACTTATGTAATTGAACAGGTCAGTTGGAGATCAATGGGTTGTCCACAGTGGTGTTTGTAATATAGATGACATGGTAGCTAGTTCACTGTAGATTACATAATGTGAATAACACTGATCAGCCAAAACACCAAAAGGTTGATTATCTTGTTACAACAGCAATGTTAAGCTCTGGGATATATTATACAGTAAGTAAACAGAGAGTTCTCATAGTCGGCGTGCTGGATGTGGAAAAATGTTGAGGAGTAAAGACCTGAACAACTTTAACAAATGTTTATTATGGTCAGATGATTGGGTCAGAGCATCTGCTAAACAACAAGGCTTGTGTAGTGCTACTGTCAGTGGGTGACACCTACTGGAAAGCAATTATCAAACAGCAATGGATAATTTCCCTCAGTAAGTAAAGGACCAAAAATAATGTTTTTGTTTCATTGTTGAACTGGGTTCTCCTTATCTACTTATAGACTTTTAAATCTGTCAAGTATATGCAGAAATATAGAACATTATAAAGAGTTCACAAACTTTCTAAACCCTCTGTAGTACAGCTGAACATGCATGGAAGAGCCATCTAGTGTCTAACTGCCTTATTCTGACCATTTGAGCTCAGAGAGGATTTTATTTCGTTTGAGGTAATACCTTCCTGCCACACTGAAAACAAGCTGAGAATGGCTCCTCAAGATCATATGTGAATTCTGGTAGAAACAGAAAGGTTGGGTTGCTTGACTTAAATACTGCAGTCTGCCATGGTATGACGCATTTATTTAGTGTCACGATAAGCGTAGACATCAAGTATTCTACAAATCTACAAAAGGAATATCATCTAGATATGTGTAATATGTGTGTCTGTGTCAGTGAATAAAAATTCCACACTTTTTGTGGAAAAAAATTCCACAAAATTTACAAGGTTTGCCTTTCACTCAGAGCGTACTCACAGTGAGCCCGATTGCCTGGAACCGTGCTGGAGGTCGAGTCATCAACTCCATACCCCCCACCCCCTTGTTTATACTTGCATTACGCTCATGAAATGTGCTCAGTGAAGGCTTTCGTCATGACGATACACGCTTACACAGCGCAGCAGACTTTGTGGTTGTACTTCCTATGTGGCTTTTTTGGTTTCATTTTGGGTGTGCTGGCACACAGCTACATCATAAGCCTTATAATAAATGCCTTGATTATGCAACAGACTGATTTTCAGCTTCTCTTGATGCTCACATAACATTTTTATGGAGGCAGCTGACGCTATGTTTTGCTCGCAATTGCCAATCACACTATATGCGTGCCGCGCTCCAGTCTAATGAACTGTGCTCGAGCCCACCTCTTCAAGTGTGCTCGAGCACAATTTGACCAATCACTCTAGTACACCGCAAACCGCGCTTTAGGGGTCAATTGTGCCTGAGCACAGTACACATTGCCTGGTGTGAGTACGCCCTAAGATACTGCTGAGAATAGAATGTGAACAACACATGTACTATCTGACCACTGAGTTTGATATCTAGGGTTTATCGTATTGTGACTGACTTTGGTTGACTTTCATGGGGATTTCACTCCTTCAGCCACTTGAAGTTAGCATCAAAACTGCATGAAAATCATCCATTGCATGACTCTGTTTAGAAGATAAGCAGATGAAAGGCTGGCCTCTGCACTCCACATCTAACTGGAAAGAATCAGCAGAGCTGAAGGGTGTCAGCACTTGTTTGCAACTGAGTTCAACTTTAAGTTTGCTATGCACGCAGGAGTTACTGAAAAATTCGACAAAGTGGGACAGCAAGTGATGTATCAGAGCCGGACTACATTTATATTGTGTGTACAGTAGGAAATCCAGTTAAGCTGCTCACTTCTTTACAAACTTCCTTCAAAGAGCACTGCTGCACTGGCCTACTTTAGACTGCACAGCCAGCTTTTTTGCATTTCTTTTCTCAGAACATTATCCATTTCTGACCTTTATCTAAAATTGATATATCTAATCTTAAATTGTAAAGCTGCTTTTAGATGATGCTCCATTGTAAAAAGCACTATATAAATAAATCTGATATCAAATCTGACTTATAAAGTCTAATTGTTTAGCCACATTACTCCTTTGGCATCCTGCAGAGCTAATTGGCCTAATAGCAAAGCCTTTTGGAAAGCCCAGCAAGCGGTGACTCCCTGGGGAGATCACATGACCCGTTTCCACAGTATTCAGAGCTTCCTGGGGTGCTTGAATATTCTCCCAGTCACCTGTGCCAGTGGTGTAGGAGGTGATAAATCTGAATGTGCTGTATAATGAAAGGACTTCATGTATAGCCGTGAATACCACATTATGTAATTCACCATAAGTAAATGAAAGGGACATTTTTGCTAATTGATGCACCAAATGTTCCTTTAAAAGTCCATTTTAAAATAAATAAATTAGGATTGTACAAGACTCCCTGATTGATTTCATAATGACAATTTTTTCCACTGTGCACCCTTCTCCACGTCTCCACAGGCAGATCCTCAGGGACGAGACATTGCAATCCGGCCCTTCCTGGAACACTGTGAGAACACACACATGACGATTTGGCTGGGGATTGTGTATGCCTACAAAGGCCTCCTTATGGTAAGTGAGAGCGTTCTAGAAGCTTCTCTCCCTTTTACTACATCACGCACACGAATCTCAACGACTTTTTCAAGCACATTTGCACCAAACATTAGGCATGATTTTTATTATTATACTTTTAGGAGTCTTTCTTTTTCCTGCTCCAGATTATCGGAATTTTTGCAGACTAAACAGTTTGGAGCTTATCATACTGAACATCACTAAGTATGTTTAAATGCACTTAATAATCTGATCACAGTCGGATATCAGCAGCTATCTAATTATTTAAGTGGTCATGTAAACAGCATACTCCAATCTAGAAATCAGATGAACAAATCCGATAAAGAGAGCTGGATTTTATCCCAATAATCAGATTTCTAATCGCTTGTATACCAGTTTCAATCCATTTTCTCAGTACGCACCTAAGCCAACACAGTTGCCAGGTAAGCCTATTCTAAAGACAGTGGCAGGGTTTTTTTTTGCAGGATCTGGCAACCCCAGAATAAAACGCGCCATGGAAGTAAAGGCAGCGAAACAGCTATCGAACACTTTGTGGAGACTCTGAAACACAGTATATAGTCGAGAAAACTAAGAATTTGATTAGTTAATATTAAAATTTGAAGTTTGTCTCACATTTTTGTGAGATTACTGACAAAATCTGTTTTTCTCCAGTTATCGGATATCGGATTATTAAGTGCATGTAAACACACTAGCTGATTCGTTAAATGGAAACTGCACAAAATGTTTAACCCTCCTACATAGCATTTTTTAAACCAGATGTACCTAGCAAGCAACTACTAAAGGGCTTTCATTTGGGGCTGGTGGGATGTCACATCAACCAATAGGAGCAGAAAAAAGGGGGTAAATGTCTCGTTGGTCAGATGTGTGTGCAGAATGTATACAAAGAAGTCAAAACAGAGACAGTGATGTGTGTTGTCATTTAGCATAACAAAATGGCACCCATCAAAATCATCTCATTTTGAACTGGCTTACAAAATCACTAGACCTTATACCTAAATCTTGTGGGATTATATGGCAAATATAAATAGGCAAATTTGTGGATATTTCAACTTAGTGAAAGAGTAGAGGCAAAAATGTAAAATCCCAAAGACACCTCGGGCTTCCTTACGTTACAAGACTGGAGCTGTTATGTTAAAAGACTAGACTGTTAAAAATGAGGGGAAGGTACAATAGCCTTTTTCTTCTCTGAAGCATTGTCACTGTCACATGACTTTATGTAACTTCTTTCTTTGTATATAAAGGTTACAATAAACAAAACGTGGAAACTCAGGATCTTTAAAAGATTTTCAAGACTTCTTCAAAAGGAACTGTGATTGGATCGTCTTAAATTGCTATTTGTCATATCTAGATTTTTTATTTCCAATAACTCAATATGTTTAATATAAATTCAGTTGTTTTGAGTTTCTCAGTACGGTCAAAATCTCAATAACAATACAATTGCAAGGGTAATTTTGTCTCCAACTGTCAAAACGTCCCCAATAGTAATAGAATAATATACAGTGAATTGTAATCGTTTGACATAATTAGAGAACCCTATACAGAAACTGAGTGTAGCCACAAAATGACTACATTGTAATAACATGGTCAGGTTTTTGCTACAACATAGACAAGGAGACAGCCGTAAGTGCAAGTTTTGCGTGTTTTATTATTTTTTTTAATGTTTTATTTTGAAATTTTACATTAGGCACAGAAACAGAAGTGTGTTCACTCTCACATCCAGCAATAAATGTAAAATAGTGTGATTTCATGACTCCCTGGTGAACACGTCTGTCCTTCTCAAGGGTCACTCTTTCAATTAACCTTTCCACAGCATGATAGCTAGAACCTCCAGGAAATAAGTGCAACAAGTCAGTTAATTGAGCATAGCACTACCCATTATTTGGGGGGCATTAGTGGAAGCATTCTGGAGAAAAACTGCCCTGTGGAAATAAATCACTCTTTTAGCTATCGTGCTGTAAACATGCATTTGTGTCAGTGGGTTAAAAGTCTTTTCCCCCATTCTGCCCTGCTGCTGATGAGCTGCAATGCGATCAGCAGTAAACCACAAAAAATGCACTCCCTCCCATCAACGAATGCCTGTTCATGTGTAGGGACGTTTCCTAATTGCTTTTTTCCTATTATGCCCGAACATACATATACACGTTCTCATATTCTCACTCACCTGCCGTTGTATTAGATGTTATTCAATTAAAATTCTTGTGTAGAAAGTAGAAGCAGATGGCTCTGTCAAATTAACAGATTTCTGTAATTAAACTCAATCACGTGTTAATTATGGATTTCTCAGAAAAGCTGGAAAGGCGGTGTTAAGCTATTAAGCATTAAAATTACATTAAGCAAGAAAGTTAGTCATACTTTCTTTCTACAGATCTCTGTAATTCACTATACTGTCTGGAGCATGAGGCAACGTTCTTGTTGAGTTCATGAATACATGAAGAAAGCTATTCAGTATTATGTACACACATGCTGGCATGGAAGACGGACAAGAGTGCAATGGTATCAATGGTTGTTTGTAACTCAGCATTGCAGCGGAAGGGCGTGAACCCTGTGATGGAATGGTAGAGGAAGCTTTGGGTGATCAAAATCCCATGGGAGGAAACGAGATAAGTCGGAGGGGTTGACAGGCCAAAGATGTTCCTGATAAGTGTACTCACACTTTAAGGATGATACCCATATGTGAGGTTGATGGATACTCCCAGTTTCTCCAGACAACTCTGCCCATTGCAGAAGGTGATTCCGGAATTCCATAGAACGATAACACATGCTGGTATAGCAGCAATCTAGAAAGCTGTGAGTACCTGGGTCATGGGAATTAATGTGACAGCATTTGAAAGAAGAATCCGGCGGCTGCTAGAGTAGTTGAGAGGTGGATGAAGCTGTTGCATAGGGCCTCTGTGTTGTATTCTTTCATAGCCTGATCCACTGTAAATTTTGGAATCACGCCTTCCTCCAGGTCAGTTTTTCAGTCATCAGGCCAGTGCGATGTGAGCTTAGTGGCCTTTTGGGCGGTGAATACCTCTGCCAAGTCCTCATAGACATAGATGTTGGTCAGTAAGGGGAACTGGGACAGGGCCAGCTGGGCTGAGTGAATGCTGGCAGTAGGTAAGAAGAGGCAATTTTTAATGCAGTTCTTGGACCAATGAGAAATCACTAGAATGTGCACCTTCAACCAGTGGAAGACTGTTAAGGTACTGGACAATGAACCAAAAGGTCAGGGTTCAAATCCCATTTCAGCCAAGCTGCCACTGTTGGGTCTTTGAGCAAAACCCTTAAACCACAATTACTTGGATTATAACAGTTGCAATTGCTAAGATTGTACAAGTTGTAAGTGTCTGCTAAATGTCTAGATGTAGAAGTTAAGCAGAAGCCCAGGATAACAGGTAAACACAGCGTGCAGTAGGAGATCGTCTCATTCTGGTTGTGATGTGAAAAGGGCAAGTCTATTGTGTGCTGGAACCAGAACTCACAATCTCCATCCACTGCTGTGACTCATAGTATGATGCAGCTCCTCCACCAGAATCCGCTCCCTGGCGGCCTGTGTTGCATCTATAAAATTCCCCCCGGCTCCCAAATCAATCAGGGCTAAAACAGTCAACACACTGGGAAGTACACAGGATAGAATGGTTAAAGTGGAACTAAATGGCCACAGAAGAGTGCCACTTACAGCATATCAGGCGACAAATCCAGGTAGCAAGCAAACAGGAAAACAAGAAGACAGAGCAGGGTTTGAAGCAGAGTAAACATGAACCAAACAAACTAGAGAACCGCTCAGAAACAGCCTGTGAAGCTCCTCATAACAACTGAAACAAACAAGGAGCTAAATGGGTGACCTAATAAGCAGGTGAATGTTTGACAGGTACAAGGATTAAAATGAAGGTAAATCAGAACTTGTGAATGATTCCCTACACAGTCACCAAATCTTGATCCAATAGAACACCTTTGGGATGTGGTGGGATGGGAGAACATGGACCAAAATGTGAGGAATGTTTCCAACACCTTCAGTCTATGCCACAAAGAATTAAGACAGTTCTGAAGGCAAACAGGGGTCCAATCCAATACGAGCAAGGTGTGTCTACGATATATATATATATATATATATATATATATATATATATATATATATATATATACACTGCTCAAAAAAAATAAAGGGAACACTCAAATAACAAATCCCAGATCTGAATGAATGAAATATTCTCATTGAATACTTTGTTTTGTACAAAGTTGAATGTGCTGACAACAAAATCACACAAAAATCATCAATGGAAATCAAATTTATTAACCAATGGAGGCCTGGATTTGGAGTCACACACAAAAGTAAAGTGGAAAAACACACTACAGGCTGATCCAACTTTGATGTAATGTCCTTAAAACAAGTCAAAATGAGTCTCAGTATTGTGTGTGGCGTATTGTGTATCAAACACAACAGTGCTGCTGGAGCTTTTGAACACTGTTCACTTACTGTCCACCTTATTAGAGACATCTACCATATTGCCCCACCTTGTATATGTAAGTCAGAGACAGTAGCTCATCTGTTGTTGTACAATTTGTATTAATCATCTTCTAATCCTGCATCAGTGCTCAGAGGACACTGCCTACAGGATGATGGTGGCTGGACATTTTTGATTGGTGGACTATTTTCAGTCCAGTAGGGACACTGCGGTGGTTTAAAACTCAGCACTGTAAACAGAAGCACTGCTGTGTCTGATCCTCTCAGACCAGCACAACACACAAGATATCAGTGTCACTGCAGTGCTGAGAATGATCCACCACCCTGATCTGTGGTGGCCCTGTGGGGGTCCTGACTATTCAAGAACAGAGTAAAGGGGACGAACAAAGTATGTAGAGAGACAGATGAACTACAAAATGTACAAACTGAATCTATATGGCACATAGACCTGATAAAATGGACCATGAGTGTAGAACCATGGAGGTGTACCTTTTTATGTCCCGAGTTCTTGTCTGTAAACTGCCATGTTTATTACTTTGTCAAAATGGATGAGTGTGTATTAAAAGCAATTGTTTTAGTCTATTATGTGATTTACACATAATTATAAATGTATTGTACTAAACTGTCTCCAGCTTCATCTGACAATAAGCACGATATTATAACTGTATTGAAAAAATGTAAAGCCATACTTGTGTTAATTAAGTGGATGTTAATTGCTCTTATCTGATCGTCTCTGTAGCTTAACCAGATCTGCCAACGCAATGCATGATAATTAATCAAAGCAAGCATGCTATCTAAACTGCCATTCTGTTCCATAGCTGTTTGGCTGCTTCCTGGCCTGGGAGACGAGGAACGTCAGCATCCCTGCACTCAATGACAGCAAGTACATTGGCATGAGCGTGTACAACGTGGGCATCATGTGCATCATTGGAGCCGCCGTGTCCTTCCTGACCCGAGACCAGCCCAATGTACAGTTCTGCATCGTAGCCCTGGTTATCATTTTCTGCAGCACCATCACGCTGTGTCTGGTGTTTGTGCCAAAGGTGAGAAACCCAGAATCTGCAAAAATAATAGGAGTCAGCACCTTTCCATTCAGCGTTTGTGCAACAAAGCCAGATCCGTTATGGAAAGATGCCACAGAGTGCTTAATAGGAATAGAAGAATGCAAATTAGTGACACAGCTGACTCTAGATATTACTCTTTTGTGCTGTAATAGTATTATAGTTTATTTCTAAGTATTGCCAATAAAGCTCTATGACCTCATATAAGTTATTACTTTGCTGTATAAATGCAACACCCAGAACTTTATCAGTTACATACAGCAGCAATTCAAGCATGGATAAACTATAATATCTGCACCAAATGCAGATGAACCATCTAAGTACTGTATATGGAAGGTAAAATCTTAAGAATTTTTAAAAACTACTGAAATGCTGAGGAATTTATAAATGGTTAGTGACTTCTTTAACAGCATAAAGTATTAAGCTAGTGGTGGTATATAATTACAAGGGTGGACAGCCACACACAAAACAAAACATAGCATTTGTAATGAGTTCCTTGTCAGTATAACATCCCAGTCTGCAGTCTACTGCACTAAATTGTACATTTCATTAGAATACTATCAGTTATGATGTTAAGAAATAACTTCCAGATTATGTTGTAGTTTCATTATCAATAATAAATCATATTGGTCATTAAGATAAATTCAACTGCAAGCCAAATACAGTCCATTAAAAGCCACAAGTGCATAACTTTAACAACTGCACAACTTGCAGAATTATAGGACTTTTAAAGTGTAGAAAGAGGCATCTGGACAGTACACAGAGGTATTAAAAGCTTTTATCCTCTTGGCTTTAAGCTGAATAGAGCAGCTATGTTGAAGAACATGAATTATTTCACAAATTTTTAATGGTAGTTTAAAGGAATTCTAGTGTTTGTTCAAATGTAATCTCTATACAGTAACATTAATGTAACACTCAGAAAGATCATACAAAAAATATACTAACTTATTATATAGTGGAGGTCTAAGGGCAAAAGAGTCAAAAACAGCTTCCCATTTTTCGCAGTACATGAAATCATGCTGCTAGTAAGATTCATGGCTTCTTAATAAGGCATAGATTTGAAGGATTTAAAGTGCATATTTTATTTTTTAAAATGCATACTGTGGTAAAGTGTAAATCTCTCGTTCATCCCTACTTAGCTTATCACAATGAGGACAAATCCAGATGCAGCCACCCAGAACCGACGGCTAAAGTTCACCCAGAACCAGAAGAAGGAAGACTCAAAGACATCAACGTCTGTAACCAGTGTTAACCAGGCCAACACTTCTCGTCTGGACGGCCTGCAGGCAGATAACCACCGCCTCAGGATGAGGATCACAGAGGTAGGATACATGATTGACAAGCACCGACCTGCACATGGTCTCTATAACAAAGGATTTCAACCTGTCGTGCCTCTGGGTCCACATTTATTAAATATATCATAAAGTTGTGAGCTAAGGACAGGTAAACCACTGAAACATGTACAGCTATCTGTACAACAGTAACAATAACATCATTCCTTGATTGCCTAACCATGCAGAGTCATTAAAAAATGAATTATCTATAATAAAACATTAATAGGACTTAATTCTACTGCAATACACTGCAGTAGTGCACTGTTATGACAGGAAATATGTATTAACATGAATGTAATGTTTGTCTCTAATGTTAAACCTTCATAGTTTGGAAATGTGTTGTACATTTTCACTATCTACTTGTATTTAATTAAGCTACTTTCATTTTGACCATAAGAAAATATTAGACATTTACACATAGGTCTAATCACAGATCTCTGGTGGAAATAGTGACTTTTATTGCTCTCCCAATAAAAAGGTACACCATTAAGTTCAGTACATGTAAAAATCATAAAAGTTTTACTTTTTAGAGACTAGAAGAACACGCCCCTGACACACACTGTAACAACCTTGACGTGCACTTTTACATGAAAATATGCAGTAATGTGGGAACCAAGTGCTTTATTATTGGGTTAGTGAAGTGTCTATGAGGCCGATTTCAAACTTTAGCATGGTGAAGAGACGTTAAGGAAAATGAACAGGGCAATTATCTGCATATTGGGAGTCATTCAGAAAACGGAGATGTTGGCCATTCACAGCAAGGACGAAATGATTTGTTAAATAAACATAATGCTAATCAGTATATAAGCCTACTATCTGCAAGTCAGTCTGAGAAAATGGGAATACAAAGGCGCAGATAAACCATGTGATTGAAACATATGATTCACCAAATCCATTGTAAGTAGGATTTGTATTATATCACATTGTTTCAGGTTGGGTACAAACTTGAAGGGACTGTGGTAGCCTAGTGGTACTGGACTATGGACCAGGGTTCAAATCCCACCTCTGCCAAGCTGCCACTGTTGGGTTCTTGAGCAAGGCCCTTAATCCTTGGATTGTAAGACTGTATAAGTTGAAAGTCGCTAAATGCTAAATGCTGTAAATGTAAATGTGAAGGCTGCATGTATATCCAAGTATTGGTAATGTCCTGAGATTTGAATTTGAACAGGGTCAGGTCTGAATGATTCTGGATTGCTTTTTGTGTATAGTTGGATAAAGAGTTAGAAGAGGTGACCATGCAGCTTCAGGACACACCAGAAAAGACTCCCTATATCAAGCAGAACCACTATCAGGATGTCAACAACATCCTGAGCATACGCAACTTCACTGATGGCAAAGGTAAGAAGAGCTTGTACACCGATGATCCAAAACATTATGGCCACCTAGTCCAAACCAAGGTATAGGAACAGTGGTGCTTGAAAGTTTGTGAACCCTTTAGAATTTTCTATATTTCTGTATAAATATGACCTAAAACATCATCCGATTTTCACACAAGTCTTAAAAGTAGATAAACAGAACCCAGTTAAACAACTGAGACAAAAATATTATACTTGGTCATTTATTTATGGAGGAAAATGACCCAATATTACATATTAGTGAATGGCAAAAGTATGTGAACCTCTAGTATTAGCAGTTAATTTGAAGGTGAAATTAGAGTCAGGTGTTTTCAATCAATGGGATGACAATCAGGTGTGAGTGGGCACCCTGTTTTATTTAAAGAACAGGGATCTATCATAGTCTGGAGATTTCTGAGGACCTCAGAAAAAGAGTTGTTGATGCTCATCAGGCTGGAAAAGGTTACAAAACCATCTCTAAAGAGTCCACCAATCCACAGTCAGACAGATTGTCTACAAATGGAGGAAATTCAAGACCATTGTTACCCTCCCCAGGAGTGGTTCAACCAACAAAGAACACTCCAACAGCAAGGCATGTAATGAGCCTGGCGATGTCACAAAGGACCCCCAGGGTTTTAACTTCTAAGCAACTGAAGGCCTCTCTCACATTGGCTAATGTTAATGTTCATGAGTCCACCATCAGAAGAACACCGAACAACAATGGTGTGCCTGGCAGGGTTGCAAGGAGAAAGCCACTGCTCTCCAAAAAGAACATTGCAGCTCGTCTGCAGTTTGCTAAAGATCACGTGGACAAGCCAGAAGGCTATTGGAAGAATGTTTTGTGGACGGATGAGACCAAAATAGAACTTTTGGTTTAAAAGAAAAGTGTTATGTTTGGAGAAAGGTAAACAGTCCAGCATTCCAGCACAAGAACATTCTCCCATCTGTGAAACATGGTGGTGGTAGTATCATGGTTTGGGCCTGTCGTGCTGCATCTGGGTAAGGACAGCTTGCCATCATTGATGGAAAAATTAATTCTGAATTATATCAGAGAATTTTAAAGGAAAATGCCAGGACATCTGTCCATGAACTGAATCTCAAGAGAAGGTGGGTCATGCAGCAAGACAACGACCCTAAGCACACAAGTCGTTCTACCAAAGAATGGTTAAAGAAGAATAAAGTTCATGTTTTATAATGGCTAAGTCAAAGTCCTGACCTTAATCCAATCGAAATGTTGTGGAAGGACCTGAAGCGAGCAGTTAATGTGAAGAAACCCACCAACATCCCAGAGTTGAAGCTGTTCTGTACGGAGGAATGGGCTAAAATTCCTCCAAGCCGGTGTGCAGGACTGATCAACAGTTACAGGAAACGTTTAGTTGCAGTTATTGCTGCACAGGGGGGTCACACCAGATACTGAAAGCAAAGGTTCACATACTTCTGCCACTCACTAATATGTAATATTGGATAATTTTCCTCGATAAATAAATGACCAAGTTTAATATTTTTGTCTCATTTGTTTAACTGGGTTCTCTTCATCTGCTTTTAGGACTTGTGTGAAAATCTGATGATGTTTTAGGTCATATTTATGCAGAAATATCGGAAATTCTAAAGGGCATAGTGCATCACATTACTGATCTACAAGTCCTTTTGTTCAGATGTGCCTGGTATCAAACAGTAAGAAAAAAGGCATAGTTTGTAAGTAACACAGATGTAATACAGATTTTAAAACACTTAAATGCCTTTGTCAGCAAAGGTTTGAGCTTAAATTGTTTGATTCACTTTAATGGATAAATAAATAGTGATTGAATACACTGTGATGAAACGCTTTAGGTTGAAACAGCAGTTCGACTTCTCCTGTTGTGCCTCATTTATCTCTTGTAGATGGTGAAAAATCAGTTCTAAAAAATCATCTGGAGCAGAAACCCCAAGCACAGAGGGGATCTATGGACCCTTCAAGAATAAGCAGAGGCCCGCTAGAGGATATAAACTCTCCAGAGCAGTAAGTGTTTTAACCACTTAATTCATAAAAATACACATTTCTTTGTGCCTAAAGACAAATAATCCAGTTTTTCTGAGTTTAACCCACGGAGAGAAAGAAAGAGAAGAAGCGAGCGAGAGAGGCACAGTTACATAACCTGTGATTTACAACAGGCGATGGAGGCAGTGATGCCTGAAAATAGACAGGAGAGCAGGAGAGGAATACTCGGTGCTATTCCCAGTGCCCATGCATGCTTGATCACACGAGGGAGGGAGCGCTCAGTGTGCTCACCTTTTCATCAACATGTCATGCTCGCTTCCCTCGTCCGTATACTTTCACACTGCTCTCCTGGGTCTGCTGCAGGTCTGTATCTGTTACACTGAAATTCTGTAAGCTTACTGACATCTCATCAATCAATATGCTTGTTACATTGCTGCTATTCATATTCATACAGCAACGTATCAAGGATGAGTTATACTTCTTCTGCGCAGATGCACGTGGATGTATTTTGCATTCAGCATATCGTGCAGAGGATCTCTGGGGACCTGACTTACACAGTCGAATCTCAAAATGTGCTGTACATCAAGGAAATTCTGATTACATGAGTCATAATGTTTGTCTATCTATCTTTATGGGGCCTTTCCATTGACTTAATGTTACTGTAAAACCAGTGGTGTAGGTTTCATCTCAATATTTGTGACACCATCACGTCATATTGCCTAGTTTCAGATGGCATCAGTCCAATGAGATGTGCGTGAAAAGCATCTCATCCTTCCTCCATCCATAGTACACAAACATAATCATATAAAAATCACAATAGAGGCAGCCAGGTGAAAGCACATTACACTGTTAAAAACCGAAACACAAGGATGCTGTGAGCAGGAATCATTGGGGGAATATTTTATCTCCCTTAATGTAAATAAAAAAAACACAAAGAATTTACACCTATGCTGTAATCAATTAATGCTACACCCTCACCTCCACCGAAGTCTTACCATAGTAACCAAAGGTCAGTCCCAACAGGAACA
Source organism: Ancistrus triradiatus (assembly GCA_025084515.1). Classification (NCBI taxonomy): domain Eukaryota; kingdom Metazoa; phylum Chordata; class Actinopteri; order Siluriformes; family Loricariidae; genus Ancistrus; species Ancistrus triradiatus. The sequence goes on from JAJAGP010000017.1 coordinate 692,879, forward strand.
CGAAATGATCATATATTATTTGGATAATGGACCATTCTCAGCATCAGTGGCTAAACATTTTCGTGGGGGGGCACAAACCACAACTGTAATGTCGCCTAAACATCAGTCAGCAGAAATACTTCAACATAATTGTTGCCCTCCTTTCCTTACTGCATGCAGCTTTCTCAGTGACTTACCTGTTAATGTTTCAGTAGCCAATGAAAGAGCAGCCTCTGGTCACATGCTTGTAAAAAGTTTAAGGACCTGCAAGTTTATGGACCAGTGTCAGTACTGTAACGAAAGCGTAATGTGACACAGAGTAGCTGGAGATTTTAACCTTGGTGTACATGTTTGCTGAAGGACACGGTTCCCTTTTTGAGCCATGCACCTCAAAATGTTCCTCATCACAATTAGGGAGTCTTCCCTTGCCCAATTGCTTGCTGAATTGGGGTTGTGGGCCTCGATGGTTGTATAGCTGCTTTGAGACAATGTTGTCTTGTAAAAAGAGCCATATATATAAATTTGACTTGACATGTTATGACCACACTTTGTGTTCCTCCTAATCTAGCCTCTCTCTAATGAATAGAGTTAAGGGTTGCTGACTACACTGAGTATAGGTACAGATGGGCTACAGTCTGTAATTGCTCACTTACTGATAGTCACAGCTTCCTATGTGCTTTACGTACCCCAGCTGTCAAAAATTGCTCAATGACACATGGGTAATATTCTGTCCTTTAGCCCTATTCACAGGAGGGAAACTACTTTATGACCATATACACTGCCTGGCCAAAAAAAGGTCACACACTCTGATACTTCGTTGGACCGCCTTTAGCTTTGGCTTCAGCATGCATTTGCTGTGGCATTGTTTCCACAAGCCTCTGCAATGTCACAATATTTATTTCTGTCCAGAGTTGTATTAATTTTTCCCCAAGATCTTGTATTGATGATGGGAGATTAGGACCACAAAGTCTTCTCCAGCATGTCCCAAAGATTCTCAATGGGGTTCAGGTCTGGACTCTGGTGGCCAATCCATGTGTGAAAATGATGTCTCATGCTCCCTGAACCACTCTTTCACAATTTGACCCTTCTGAAACAGATTAACATCTTCTCCACGACCACAGGATGTGTCTTTCGACATGGTTGTTTAACAAATGAGAAGCTACTCACTGCATCAGTTAGGGTTAAATAACTTGTTGCCAGCTGAAACATAATCACCAGTGCAGTAATTATGAAATGACAAATCCAAGTTTGAAATTTTTGCGTCCTGTAGTCGACAATATGTTATTTCTGGTCATTATACCATTGCTAAAACAGCAAATCCAATGGTGGCCTAAGACTTTTGCACAGTACTGTGTGTATATATAATAAATACATATATATATCATATACAGTGATGCTTGAAAGTTTGTGAACCCTTTAGAATTTTCTATATTTCTGCATAAATATGACCTAAAACATCATCAGATTTTCACACAAGTCCTAAAAGTATATCAAGAGAACCCAATTAAACACATGAGACAAAAATATTATACTTGGTCATTTACTTGAAAATGATCCAGTATTACATATTAGTGAGTGGCAAAAATATGTGAACCTTTGCTGTCAGTATCTGCTGTGACCCCCCTGTGCAGCAATAACAGCAACTAAACATTTCCTGCACACCGGCTTGGAGGAATCTTAGCCCATTCCTCCGTACAGAAGAGCTACAACTCTGGGATGTTGGTGGGTTTCCTCACAGTAACTGCTCACTTCAGGTCCTTCCACAACATTTCTGTTGGATTAAGGTCACGACTTTGACTTGGTCATTCCAAAACATTAACTTTATTCTTCTTTAACCATTCTTTGGTAGAACGGCTTGTGTGCTTAGGGTCGTTGTCTTGCTGCATGATCCACCTTCTGTTGAGATTCAGTTCATGGACAGATGTTCTGGCATTTTCCTTTAGAATTCTCTGACAGAATTCAGAATTCATTGTTCCATCAATGATGGCAAGCTGTCCTGGCCCAGATGCAGAAAAACATACCCAAACCATGATACTACCACCACCATGTTTCACAGATGGGATAAGGTTCTTATGCTGGAATGCAGTGTTTTCCTTTCCCCAAACATAACGCTTTTCTTTTAAACTAAAAGGTTCTATTTTGGTCTCATCCATCCACAAAACATTCTTCCAATTCTTCCCACTCACACCTGATTGTCATACCATTGATTGAAAACACCTGACTCTAATTTCACCTTCAAATTAACTGCTAATACTAGAGGTTCACATACTTTTGCCACTCACTAATATGTAATATTGGATCATATTCCTAAATAAATAAATGACCAAGTATAATATTTTTGTCTCATTTGTTTAACTGGGTTCTCTTTATCTACTTTTATGACTTGTGTGAAAATGATGTTTTAGGTAATATTTATGCAGAAATCTAGAAAATTATAAAGGGTTCACAAACATTCAAGCACCACTGTATTGTCCATTTGTCTACAAATTTTGAAATATTATTTTTTCCCATATCACCTAATGGTAGCTGTCCCTCATGAACAGTGGGAACTGTTTAATGAATTCCTTTTGCTGTGTCACTAATCCTTAAAACACAAACCTCAGAAGCCAATTTAAACAGGCTTTGCTTGGACCACTACAATAAGATCCCAGCTTATTAAATAGCATTACCATTCCTCTGAAGCTCTGGACTTGCTAGACACTGTAGTACTGTGAAGTACCAGTAAACTATAATGTATATTAAGCAAAAACACATGCAGATAGTGCTAAGGAACTCTACATTTTACCCAGTGTCAGTAAAACATTAGTGGAGACCTCATCATTCAAAAATATATAACTGAAGATCAGTCATCTAAGAAAACTTAAAGGTAAATCCCTTGATTTGTTTAAAATCTGGAATGAGAAAATCATTTTCAGGAGGTGTGTCTTTGTTGTTTATGTAACTGGCATTTTGGTTATGTAATTGGCTTGACAGCATGTCCCTCTGTTGTGGAACAGTGTGAGGACTGACTGTGTGAAGGCATGTAATATACTTTATGTCAGGGAGCGTGGAGAGAGGAAGAGAGTGGAGATTAAGGGACTGTACAGAAGGTGTATGAGAGAGAATAGACTGATTGTTTTTTACCTTGTGGGAACACTGTTTTTTGACATTTCTTTTCATAAAATATTTGCTTTAGGTTCTTGAGGTTAGGGCTGTGTAGCATTGAGTAGCTTCTTAGCAGCTATATTATGTCAAATTCCCCGTAATGATAGAAAGACAAACGTGTGCATGCATGTGCATTTAAGTGCTTAATGATCAGTCGCATATTTTATCTGAAGAACGTTTTGCTCTTTGAGCTTTAACCATTTGTCATTCCACTGTACAGCCATGGGCTTACAGCAGAATTAGTATTTTACTGAACAGATTGAGCTAACATTTCTTAATGAACTCTGCTGTGAAACAGAATTTCCAGGTATTAACTTTTGATTTTTCTTTTTATGACATAATTACATTTTCTTCTTATAATACTGAGGGCTAGTGGCTTCGCATGGCATGTGAAAGGTTTCTGAATGATTTCGAAAAACATAGTTGAGACATTTCCACAAAAACTCTGACAAAAGGAAAGGCCACTGAATCACAGTCACACTTCTACCTGTTTTACTAATTTTACAACCCTTTACATCCGAGTCATTCCGATGTGTCATAGGTGTCATTTGCTTGTTTTAACACTGAAAATTTAAACTTCATTTTCTATAGCTTTTCAACACTCAATCTAACAACACACAGTTAACTATTCATAATGAGTATTAGTCAATCCCAGGCAATGTTATTTATTTTATTTTCTCCTATTACTGTTACTAATAAAGTAACAAAGCTGAGTTTTTAGAACAGAATTAGCAAATATATAAAATGTATAATGTACATTGCATCCATACTAATAGCATTAGAACACTGAGCACATTCTAATGATGTACCAAAAAATTAGTTTTTAACAATAAACAAATAACATTTCAAAAATTATTTCGGTAACAGCATAGGAAGTTGAGACTGACCTCCCTAGTCATAGTTACAATATCATCAAATATACAGGAACAAAATAAGAGGTCATTTATTTTTGGTCTTCCCAAGGTTTTCAGAAGATCCAGATGATACCTGTTGAACATGTGACTTGTGGTATGTTCCCTAATTGTCATAAGTGTCAGTATGTTAGGGTAACAGGACTGACTGAAAACCTGGGGATGTGACTAAAATATGTATTTTAAAGTAAATTATTATGGATTTCTTATGAATAAAATATTTAAGACAATGATGGGGATGTGTTGCAACAAAACAATGCAAAAAAACAAGATTTCTGAAGGATTTTAATCATTATTTATTTATAGTCATATTTCTTTGGAAAGTATAATATTAGAGACCAGGGACAGCTAAACAATGCTATTTTTCAGTTTTAAATGATAAACTTAAAATTTTCAGTTGCATCACTGTGCAGGACACCTTGCATTATAAGTCTAGATTTATTGGACGGTATGGTCAGAATCTGGAGTAAACGACATGAAAGCATGGATCCATTCTGCCTTGTATCAACGAGTAAGGCTGCTGCTGGTATAATGGTGTGGGGGATATTTATTTGCCACACATTGGGACCCTTAACATCATCTGAGCATCATTTAACGCTACAACCTACCTGAGTATTGTTTCTGAACAAGTCCATCCCTTTATGACCATCTTCCGATTGCTATTTGTAGCAGGATAACCTGCCATATTACAAAGCTCAAATCATCTCGAACTGGTTTCTTGAACATGACAATGTGTTCACTGTACTCATGTGGCCTCCACAGTCACCAGATCGGAATCCAATAGATGGAGATCCTTAGGGATGTGGAGAAACGGGAAATCCACATCATGGATGTGCAGCCAAGAAATCTGCAGCAACTGTCTTATGTCAATATGGACCAAAATCTCTGAGGAATGTTTCCAGCACCTTGTTGAATCTATGCCATGACAAATTGAGGCAGTTTTGAAAGCAAAAGGGGGTCCAACCCGGTGCTAGCAAGATGTAGCTAATAAAGTGAGAGATAAAATGAGGGGAAAAAAAATCCAGGAAATCACATTGTTGGATTTTTAAAGAGTTGAATTACAAATCATGGTGGAAAATAAGTATTTGGTCACCCACGAACAAGCAAGATTTATGGCTCTCACAGACCTATAGCTTCTTCTTTAAGAAGCTCTTCTGTCCTCCACTCGTTACCTGTATTAATGGCACCTGTTTGACCTCAGTCAGACTCCAAACTCAATCATGGCCAAGACCAAAGAGCTGTCGAAGGACACCAGGAAGAAAAATTATAGACCTGCACCAGGCTGGGAAGAGTGAATCTACAATAGGCAAGCAGGCTGGTGTGAATGATTCAACTGTGGGAGGAACTGTAAGGAAATGGAAGACATACAAGACCATTGATAATCTCCCTCGATCTGGGGCCCCATGCAAGATCTCATCATATGGGACAAAATGATCATGAGAACAATGAACAAAAATCCCAGAACTACACGGAGGGACCTGATGAATGACCTGCAGAGATCTGGGACCAAAGTAACAAAGGCTACCATCAGTAACGCACTACGCTGAGATTGGGAGAATATCATGTGGTCAGATGAAAACTAAAAAAAAAATAGAACTTTTTGGTAAAAACTCAACTCGTCGTGTTTGGAGGAAGAAGAATGCTGATTTGCATCCCAAGAACACCATACCTACTGTGAAGCATGGGGGTGGAAACATCATGCTATGGGGCTGTTTTTCTGCAAAGGGTACAGGACGACTGATCCATGTTAAGGGAAGAATGAACGGGGCCATGTATCGTGAGATTTTAAGCCAAAACCTCCTTCCATCAGTGAGAGCATTGAAGATGGAACGTGGCTGGGTCTTCCAGCATAACAATGATCCCAAACACACCACTCGGGCAACGAAGGAGTGGCTCTGTAAAAAACCATTTCAAGGTCCTGGAGTGGCCTAGCCAGTCTCCAGACTTCAAGAAAATTTGTGGAGGGAGTTGAAAGTCTGTGTCGCCCAGCGGCAGCCCCAAAACATCACTGCTCTAGAGGAGATCTGCATGGAGGAATGGGCCAAAATACCAGCTACAGTGTGTGCAAACGTGGTGAAGACTTACAGGAAACGTTTGATCTCTGTCATTGCCAACAGAAGTTATGTTACAAAGTACTGAGTTGAACTTTTGTTATTGACCAAATACTTATTTTCCACCATAATTTACAGTTCAATTCTTTAAAAATCCTACAAATGTGATTTCCTGGATTTTTTTTCTCATTTTGTCTCTCACAGCTGAAGTGTACCTATGATGAAAATTACAGACCTCTCTCATTTTTCTAAGTAGGAGAACTTGCACAATCAGTGGCTGAGTAAATACTTTTTTGCCCCACTGTATTTTGTATGTAATCAGGTGAAGAGTTTATCCTTGTCAATAAAGCATGTGGCTTAAACAGGCTGACTTGACACGTGACCTCCAGCAATTTAAAAAAAGCAGACTCTACTGAAATAAATCTAATTGCTATCTCAAGTAGACCTTTTTTTGGTCTATTATGCAAAGTGTATTTAAACATGTCTATGTAATTATTTCCCATGTGACTGCACTCGCTGACTAGTGTGCTCTGTGTCCACAGCATACAGCGCAGGCTGTCTTTGCAGCTGCCCATCCTCCACCACGCCTACTTACCCTCCATAGGAGGAGTGGATGCCAGCTGCAGCCCCAACAGCAGCCCAGCCTCAAGCCCCCGCCACAGACACATGCCCCCCTCCTACAGGGTCATGGTCTCTGGCCTGTGAGTCCGACTTTGACCCTGCACTCTGAGGAACAGCTTTCCGTTTTTAATCCAACAGACTGAGCCGCATCAGCAATGAACGGAAGTGTGTGAGTGACCAGGGGAGGAGTCCTCCTCCGTACATCCACGACCCTCCTCCCATCGACGTCTACGTCAGAACAAAACAGATCCTCCACGCTGTGAGGGGGCGGGGGCACATCCGGTCATCCTCACACATCCACAGTGCCCACCAAAATTTTCTTTCCACATAGAATCACCCCAAACAAGTAGAGAGAAGCAACAGAGGACGCCAGCTGTGCTGTAGCATTATTGGCATCCATTGTGGCTTTCCTCTGTTTTTTTTTTTTTTTGTTGGTTTGTTTGTTTTCCTGTCCAAATATGGACCTGCTGTTAGCTCGTCAAATCATTAGGCTGTAGTACCTCCACCCAGATTTGACTTGGGACTCCATTCTAACAGTCAGAAAAATATCGTACTCCACACAAGAGTTGGTAAATTCATTCTTTTGCGCGTGGGATTCGGATAAAGCTGGGCACTCCTTAAACCTCTGAAACACTGTTGATCACACATAGAAACACCACAAGGTGGTTCAGAATTTGGTTGGTATGACCGTACCGGCACGCACAGTTGTAGTGTCGAAGAGCATTAGCTTATTGCTCATACAACTGGCAAAGAGTGAGCCCAGTTATAGTATCAGCTAACTACAGAACGTCTCACACAGCTCACAGCTCACCAGTGACCGGGTCTGCTGCGTGAAGAGAGCAAGTTCCCTGCTAGAGTTGCACCATAATTTACTAATAGAAACAAGATTTTAAATCGCAATAATGGTTCTTAAACCATGATACCGTCATTCGGCTCAAACAGCGAGTAACCCTCAAACATAGAAGTGCACAAGCTCTATGGTCAGGTGAGATCTGTGGCAGTCCAGAGGGCCAGTCTTCCATTTCAGCTGAGCGCAAGAGCCTCCTTTCGTTGCGATCGTTGGACAAAACAAACAGCCGTTTGATACATCATTCCTCTGAGGCATGAGCAGTGGCCCGGTGAATGCAAATGCAAATCCTTAGCATGCATATAAAGCGATCGGGAACATCTTAATGGCTCTAATAGGGAGTAATGTGGTGAGGGAAATGGAGGCCGTTGTGCGAAAGCATCAAACGAACAGCATGGCGATTAGTCAGAGCAGCGTGGTCTATAGTCATGGAAAGACATAATACATCAAGATGGCAAAAATGAAATCAGATCGAGATTTGCAGCACAATAATTGAGCCATTATTGAGTAAAACTTCACTTTGGCTTTGGATTTGAATGCTGCAAAACCGCAGAAATGTCCGTATCTGAACGTATCGCAAATCCTGTTGTAGCTTGACGAGGCTTGACGGGAGAGCTCGCTGTATGTTGCACGCCACTGGCTCACACTGAGGAGTATGCCATGAGCCAGAGGCACAGGAGGAATTCTGCTGCCAGCCCCGGCACTGGCAAATTCATCACCTGACACTTAGCAACATACCTCATAGTTGCTATAGAAATGTAACTGTGTGTTGTGAACTTTGCACAAACGTCTCACAGATCTACGGTACGTAGGTATCTAGTGGTTGTCATACTATTTTTTTTTTTGTAAACCTATACCAAGACAACTAAGGAATTGTATTCAAAATGCAAAACATTGGAATAAGCTAAGTGTCATCACTCGCGAATATTTCCTTTCTTCACCGTTTGTGTCTTGGATTTAGTTTTTTGGGTGAGTTTGTTGAATGCTGTGTCAGTGGTCTTGTAATTGGAGCCAGATGCGTATCATAGACCTGATCAGTAGAAGAATCTAACCATTTATGAACACATCTTGAGTGTCTTACATAGCTGTTGCTTACAGCATATTGTGTGCAAGAGTCGAAAACATTGTTTGTTTTTAAATTTTCTTCTTTTAATGCAAGTTATACATAACAACATCCATTAGAGGACCACTTGCTAACTATTGAAGCTGTTAGTGTGCCTCACTGTCAGTAGGAATCTCAGTGAACAAGAACTTTAAACATACCAAGTCGAGCAAAAATTCTACAATGCCACGGCACCTCGCCATCCCTGAGCATTTCATTTTCCTAAACTGCATAGATTTCTTTTTAAATGTTCCCCCCTCCGCCAAGGAGGTATGAATGAGTTACTGAAATGAACCGGTCATGTTTAATTCAAATTGACAAATGCTTGTATAGTAGTAGATGTCATTTTTAAAGTTACATGTTTCTTTGGGATTGTGTATAAACATGGGTTAAGTAAACATCTGAGTTTGACTGCTGAGCAAATGTTTTTGAGAAAACAATGAGATTAATGTGAGGGGAGACTGATTCATGGCTATTTTCGGTGAGAGGCCAGTTTGGCGACTTAATGAGGTCACAAAAAAAAATAGACAGTGATATTCATGATGACAATGCATTTTACTGAGCAGCCTGCTTGATTGTACAATCACATTTACAATGTACATAAACATAAGAAAAATATGATTTTTTATTTTTTTTTAAAGGTTATTCTGGCTACTGCGGATGCGATTAACGCCACTACAAAGGGCCAAGACTTTCCGCCACATTTACCAATATGCCGATTGGTTCATTCTAATGACAGGGCGGGACCTCTTTACTACAGTACCATTCATATATCAACTAGTGACCAGTCTCCTCCTCATATAACGTCTCTGATAACAGACAGGGGCTGTACATCATCCAGCACTGCAAGTTTAAAGTAGGATTAAAGTGCTACCTACAAATGGTCTGTACTTGGCAGTTTAGCGCGGTAGATTTACTGGCAGGACATTTGTCACATTATTTTATGAAATCCATCACAGGAAACCAGAGTACCCGAAGTAAACCCACGCGACAACGAGGACATGCAAGTTCCACACAGGAGTTGTTGGGATCCCATATTTTGCTTTGTTTCTTTAGGGACACACATTTACAGAAAGAAACATTTGCTAAGCATTCATTCGAATAGCTAACTATATCCACACACAAGGGGTAGTAGACGTGGGAAACAAGACAGAGAAATGAAGGCCCATCCAGTATGCAAATAAGGGACCAGAAGGAGCCAATCAGAAACATCACAATATTATGCTGACATCACTCAAAGTAGGCAGTGTTACTAGAATATGCTGGAAATAAAGGAAATAGGATCCATGCTGTCTGAATATTCACTATTCGAAATGTTTTCTGGAATGACTTCCATTCAGATAAGTCCAACTGTACTCTATAGACGCTTTTGCAAAAAACAGTTCTAGGTACTAATTTGGGAAGAACTGCCAACCTTGAAGTAGGAGCTAAAATAAAAGTCCCTATACACAGCGTTCTAAGAACTACAATCATTGACAGTTCCTGCAGTGTGAAAACATGTGAAAGAGGGCACAATTCTAAGAACTATGAAACAGTTCCTCCTGTGCGAAAGGCCACGACTTCCAATGCTGGCAACTTCAAGGAGATTAACAATGGCATATAAAACTGGAACTTTTCATGTGCCAACCATTTGAAACAGGGTACAAAAAGATACTGGTCAGACTACATGAGCTGATTATATGGCATGCAATAGAGCAGGTGTACTTTAGTTTGGCTAACTGAAGCTGCAGGTTTGCTACAAGTGTGAATGTGTGGTGTTAATACCTAGAGTTAAGTTTCGGGTAAGGTTACAATCCAGTTACAATCCACTAGAAATAAATGGAAATGGGGTTTTGGTTGGATATATCCCGGTCCAATTTTAGTTTTGCAAGTATGTTCACGAATGTGAACGTGACCTACCAGCTTACTTTGAGACTTAGTGTCCTGTGTTCACGTGCATGAGGGGGGTCTTGGTCGACATGACAACGAGTGACGGCATAAATGTGTCAGGTGTGTTGCTGTGCCCCACTAAAATCAAGGCGGTAAAAGCCAGTTTTATCCTGGATTGCTGTGCAGAACTACCGGACTTGACTTGCAACTTCACTACAGCCACTACATTTCCCATAATGCCACAGCATTTTTCCAAAAGCTTGAGCGGCTAACGCTTTCAGTCAGTGCCAGTTTTTTCACGTGGAGTTATGGACATCCGCAAATATTTAACTGAAAGTCAGTCACGATGTAGACAAGGTAATGATTGCTCATAGACGTGTTTTGGCCACTTATAACTGTATAACCTACCAAAAGTACATTTTAGAGCACTAAAGCAAAGGCATTCATTAAACTAGCAAAGGCATCAGTTACATTAACATAAACAAAATTAATGCACTTAATAATAAATTCTTAAGTGTTCATTTGTTCTTTGTTTTCTCATGCACGGCAGAGCAACCCCCACTTTAGTGTTAAATAACTTAATCTAGATAATGAGGTTTATAATTAATGCTTAGTTGTGCCCATATGACTGACTGGAAAGCAGAGGGTACATCTGTGCTCCTGTAAATTCTGTATGCCCCAGTACAATAAGTAGTCTAGAAATGTCGCTGGTCATTGGATCGATGATCAGTGCAACCGTAAGATATTGGCAAGATGGAGAGTTAAACGAAAATTAAGGTCAAACAAAGTCCCTGCAAAGTTTTGTGAATATGTATAATGTTTATGGTGATCTAGTAAAGGTCATAGCTGACTCGTTCCTCTTTATTCATTAATATTTCCTTTCTCTACAACCCATGGCAAAATAATTCAATCACTACACAAAGGATATTCATTTTTTGTTACTTTGTAGCAAATAAAGAAATCACAGATATGACACCAGAAGTTTTGTTTGTTAGCTGAGAGTTCTACTTGGTGAAACATACCTCAAACAAATTAAATTATTGTTATTAATGGCATTTTTTTCCAGATCAAGCAGAACAAAGATGGAATCAGCAGAAACAAAATCACTAAGTAATTTGATGCTTCTCTTCAGACTTTTATTACAGCCTGAATTATTTGTGACATGGACTTCACTAATGAAGATGGTTTCACCTTTTTCAAATAGAGCTTGACAGATCAGCGGCATCATAGAGCACTTCCTTAAATTTCCACCAAAGTTCCAGCATCATCTCTTTGGCCAATCCAAATTTGTGATTCATTGCTGAATTTCACATTCATGCAACCAACCACATTCCATGATTTGATCTCTTTGCTCCATTTGTGTTGCTGTGCAATTTCTATTTTCAAAGCATATTGTTGTGGGTTTATTTATCCTAATCCTCCCACTATGTTCACACCAGCACCAGATTTTAGACAGTTGACCGGGAACAGCCTACATCTTTTGCCACACTCTATGCTAAATTTCCTTCTTGAAGGTGTGTTATAATCCTTTCACAGCTGTCTTGGTCTGGTCATGTTTTCTTTCAATCAGCTAGGCCCAACAGCTCATTAAGGTTCGTAAGCAATCCATTTTAATTGTAGACTAATTGCATTTTAAACTTGTGCCAGTATTTGCTCTAGAAATGCAAAGTACAAAGCGATTCCAATTCCAATTCTCCACACTGAGTGATTCCGTAATTGTTAACACTAATTGATCTGGAAAAATATGGCATTAATTAAAATAAATTTCTTTGAGGTATACATTACAGACCTAGAATGTTCAGCTATTGAACAAAAATTGCGGCGACTTGTTTATTTGTAATGAAGTAAAAAAGCTGAGTGAACATCCTCTAAGTGTAGTGATTCCATATTTTTGCCATAGGTTTTAGTTCGGTGAAACAGTGGCTGTAAAAGTGCTCACTAATATCCACCTGATCATTTCCTGTGTCATGTTAATTTTTCAGGTGATAAACTCATGCCACACAATAGCACCCAATCCCCTAACAGACCTGTTTATACTATTCCAAGTAAAATTGGATCTGATTAAATTTTATTACGAGTCAAAAGATAACCATGTGCAATGTTTCCTGTCTATACTTTGTTCCATCAGCTTACTGGTTTGAATTATTCATGGTAATTATTAATTAGTGCAAAATGTAGCTTTTAGCCTTATGTTAAGTTCGGTACACCTTTTAATAAAATTTTACAGATTGGTACCGTATTTTTCGGACCATAAAGCGCACCGGATTATAAGATGCAATATCAACAATCGGCTGCTAACGGATCTATGTTCATACATAAAGTGCACCGGGTTATAAGGCGCATGAAATGAAACAAAACTCTTAAGTTCCCTCAGAAGCTCAGTTTGGTCTTTACCTGGCGCAGGGCGTCTTCTTGCTTCCTCCACTTCCGTATCATTGATTCGTTAATGTTGAATTCTCTCGCAGCTGCTCTATGACCATGTTGTACTGCGTGACTGATAGCGTTGTGTTTGAAATCCGCTTCGAAAATAAATAAATGAATGAATGCACATACCCTAATGCTGAAGCACATACCGTATTACTCCACGATGCTGCGCACTACTGTTGCCGTAAGCTTCGTAACTTACCAAGGCCGTGCTAAAACATTTTGACAGATTTATGAGCGCCATGTACCATCTACAATCGGTTCTAGGTCAGAAAGCACAACCAGAATTAATTCATACATTAGAGGCACCGCATTTTAAGGTGCACTGTCGATTTTTGAGAAAGTTAAAAGGATTTTAAGTGCGCCTTATGGTCCAAAAAACACGGTAATTGCGCTGCAGTATACTGACTAGAAACAATTCCAAAATTTTATGAATGAAAGATTCTTTTATGTACATTATCAAAGGGTAAAATCATATATCATGACAAGTGGAAGATGCTGGAATAAGTTTAGAACCGATTTAGTTTCGTTAGTTCCATGCATGGTGTCCTATGCATATACTGTATTGTAGAATTTATGTTCCAAATTCGAACAAATGCACAATTTAATAAAAGTGGCAATAATTAGCTCCAACAAGCTGTTGAGACATTAGTCTACACGACTTGTATCTATGGCGTGGATATAATTCCAACAGCATGAGTGTCAAAACTTATTCACAGAAAAGGCATCAAAACGAAACGCGTTTAAATAATTACATTTCTGCAACGTGATTGCTGTTCGATCCGGCACAGATTTACTGAGAAATCTTCTACGGCAGTTACAACTTGTTTTTCAGTGTCCTTCATCAACCTGAATGATAGGAACTGTGATTTTAAGACATAGTCCTGTTAGATTCTCTTGGGAAATCAGTGAGGGTTTTTTCTGGAGGGCTATGAAATATTAGGTCATCGAGTGTGTCTCTGTGTGCATGTGTACTTGTGTATATTGATCGAACACAGTTTACTCAGTGATACAGAGGTACAAGCAGTACTGGAATATGATATATGGAGTGTCTTCTTGTTACAGGCAATAAACTCTGGAACCAAGTTAATAGTGGAACTCTTGGTCACTGTCGTGTTACCCACCAAACCTTTTAAGACTGGACAACAGTTATGCCCGGCTGATCAAAGGCTTTGTAGGGGGTTGCTAGTGTATTTACTATGACTGTGTAACAATAAGAGCCTCCTCAAAGCCCCAAAAGCACGAAGGACTATTTCTAATGTATATAATGTATACAACACATTTTTCTGTAGAGGTATTAATCTAGTGAGGGGACATTACAAATGACTAAAAAAAACAAAAAAAATGACAGAATGTCAACAGTGAGTGTGTGTATGTCTGTTTGCCACTCTGTGAAAACGTGCCGTCTCCAAGTTTACATATCGCTATATGAAACTATTTATTCTGTGCTGGAGGACTTCTCTCTATTTTTCATTTGACTTTACAGAACGTTGGTGCCCATCAAGATAAAAAAGATCACTTTTTTTGTTGTTTTCCTTTTTATATCCAGTACTTTTGCCAGTGTACACTTCTGTGCTCCACAACTGTTCTAAGCAGTGTGTCCTGTACGAGCACATACACACAGCGGAGCTCTTGGAAGAATCAAAGTGGGTGTGCTCATTTCATATTCTTGTACCCTTACAGTGCATGGAAATCATAACATTTTTAATAAATTATTGCAAAAAAATGTTTTATTAATAAAAATAATCAAAATGAAGAGATGTCCGTTTCCATGACTTGCATCTTCGGGGAATTAGAACTTATATTGTATTGGTCACGGACCGCACTAACGCTTATAAAAGCCAGCTGTGTAAGGACACATTATTTTATTTATACACACTCATGCGCCATCCCTGCAGGATGGGGGAATATGAATCTGTAATGACCCTCTCTGTATATTGTGGGCGGTAAATAATTGACGAAGCGAGGACCCTACAGCAAACAGGATGCAAGGAGAATGAGTGCAGAGCTTCTTGTCAGAGGCAGTCTGCCTGCTCCATCAAGCCATCAAATATTTAGCATCTCAGCGCTAAACTAGAGAAGCAATGGCTCAAACCTTATCAGCATCCGAGCGATACTGGAATTCCAGCTCACTGTGCATAAGAGGAACTGCAAAGAAAATGTGCCTACTTCATTGGCTGTGCCTGAGGGATTTATAGGGCTCATCCTCGGGCAATGTGACAGCCCGACGTTCTGCACGCTTATGTCTTCTCCCTGTTCTGTGACCCTGACCAAGCCAAGCTTGAAAAAAATCTACCTTCAAAAAGACAGCAGAAAATAGGAAAGTTCAGCAAAGAGTCATATAGTTTAAGACAGTAGCATTCATCAAGATCTCAGGCTCTCAGCCCAACTATAAGCCGCTAAACCCTGGACACAGTGTCCAGTACACTCACCGGCCACTTAATTAGGTACATCTTGCTAGTACTGGGTTGGACCCTCTTCTTGCCTCAGTTCTTCATGGCATAGATTCAACAAGGTGCTAGAAAAAAAACTCAGACATTTTGGTACATACTGACATGATGGCATCAGACAGTCCGTTCAGGTTTGTCGGCTGCACATTCATGATGCAAATCTCCCATTCCTCCACATCCCAAAGGTGCTCTATTGGATTGAGGCCATTTGAGTACAGTGAATTCACTGTCATGTTCAAGAAACCAGTCTGAGAATATTGGAACTGACATAGAAGATGGTACACTTTGGTCATAAAGGGATGGACAAGGTCAACAACAACACTAAGGTAGGCTATGGTGTTTAAACATTGCTCAATTGGTATTAACTGGCCTACACTGTGCCAGTAAAATAGCCCTCACACACGTTGTTTACGCCAATTTCTGACCCTACCATTGGAACGTTGCAGCAGAAATCGAGACTCAGTAGACCTGGCAAAGTTTTTCAAATTTTCTGCCGTCCTATTTTGGTGAGCCCATGTGAATTGTAGCCTTACTTGCCTGTTCTTTGCTGTCATGAGTGGTACCCGGTGTGGCCTTCTGCTGCTGTAGCCCATGCTTGTTCAGAAATGCTATTCCGCATACCTCGGGTGTAGTGAGTGGTTATTTGTGTTGCTGTTGCCTTTATATCAGCTTGAACCAGTCTGGCCATTCTCCTCTGACCTCTGGCATCAACAAGGCATTTCCGCCCAGAGAACTTCAGCTCATTGGATATTTTCTCTTTTTCAGACCATTTTCTGTAAACCCTAGACATGGCTGTGTGTGAAAATCCCAGTAGATCAGCAGTTTCTGAAATACTCAGACCAGCCCATCTAGCATCAACAACCATGCCATCTTCAGCAGGTCGTCTTGACCATGTCTGCATGCCTAAACGTTTTGAATTTCTGCCACACGGTTGGCTGATTAGACATTTGTGTTGAGTAGGCAACAAAAAAAAAAAAAAAAAAAAGTGTACAAAACGGAGGTCTGGTAAAGACAGAAAACTGAGTAATGCACTTGTTAAAAAAGAAGCTTTTATTTGAACAAAAACCTTTGTTTCTTTACATAAATAGTACAATGTATCTGTTTGCAATCCTATCAGTATCAAATCTTCTACTATTACTTCCCCGAATGTGTAAACCTCTGACATGCTGTCCATGAGCTTCATCATGGGACTGACCCTTGCATACACCTCTCAGCGTTCAGCATGAGTCATGGGCCGTTTGGGTCATTAAGAGGACACTGAGTGAGAGGCTGTTACAGCATCGGTGTTGATGTTGAAGATTTTGACTGCGTAGTCAGCTCCAGCGCTGGCTAGCTGAAACAAGGCAGGGTGGTGCTTCTCATTCAGGTTTCCACTTTTATCCTGCTGATCCACTCTTGGCCTCCAGCGCAGTCTCTTCACTGCAAGAGTGTGACTCTGACTGTAGGCACGAGTGCAGTCAAGGAACAGTGATGCCTAAGGGAAGCCATTGCATCCACAATATCCAAACGCTGTTGTTATTCTGAGGCTGTCTCTGGCCATGTCCCTGTATCACCCTGCCTTCCTCTCGTTACTAAATCTCTTTCCCCCTGCCTTCACCTCTGTTATCTTTGCATCTGCACGTCAGCACACTGATGTACATGTACTGTAACCTTCCATCTGAAAAGCAATTCTCATCTTCCATGGTTTCCTTTGTAAACATTGATTTAAGCCAAAAAAATAAAATAAAATAAACACTTCTATTAACAAAACAGCAATAGGTACAGCTTATTATAACGAAACCTGAGCAGGGGAATAATAGAGCTATGGGAAGTGAAAGGCAATTCAGAGAAGTGGGCATACAGAAAACACAGAGCATGAAACAAACAGTTAATGGTCTGATCTTTAAATGGAATTTCAAACAATGCTTAAAACATTGAGTGTGAAAGATGCTTGGAATGGACAGTGAAATTATTGTCAGTGTGGATTTTCTGGGGCTCTGGAACAGATTATTAATTCAATTTACATTATTCCTTATGGGAAAATTTGCTTGGTACTCATCATTTTCGGTTCTCGACAAGCCTTCTGGAACGAATTCACAACAAGATCTGAGATACCACAGTATATATTACTCATTACATTGTATTATTGGTCATGTCGTGCACTGCAAATCACTTGCGTTTATTAAAATGTACACATTTACTTACCTTGTTAAATTTCCCTATTCAGAAGGATATTACCAAAGGATGTTATTTACTGGATAGTTATTTTAGATACTTCACTCTTTGTTTTCTGTAAAATCTTTTCTCTAAAGAGTGCAGTCGTAGTGGAAAATATTTTAACAGCAACAATCCAAATGCTATTTAAATAACATGCAGATTTATGCACGTCATTATATAAAACCTCTTTTGCCTGAATTAATGTTATTTTTGGTAAGACTTTCAGTGCAAACCAAAAAAAATTAACAATACGGTAATCAAGTGCCATAATTTTTGGCGTCTACTGTTACAATAAGGAACCTACTCGCCCATAGTCTCATGCCTTACTGTACTTTGCTGCCATCTGATAAAGCAGAACACTAAACTTCTGCCATGCTTTAGTATTTCTGTTGTGGCTTGTGCTTTATTTTGCCTGTTAGGAGAATTGCATAGCCATCTGCAGCATACTACAGCCTACACAAATACAGCTGCCAGTTACTATGAAATACAAACCTTCCCACCTGCTACCTGGAGACTCTACTTAAATACTACATTAGCAGCTTTTAGGATCTTTTACTGGATCAAACCTTCAGTTTAAAACACTCTCGACTGCAAAGCTGTTTCATTCCCATGAGAACCATATGATTAGATCAGACAGAATGAGGCCTGTTATCAGATCAGACAAAAGCACAACCTCCCAGATCAAAGAGATTTTCTGAACCTTGTAGCCTTGGCCTTTTCTCACGTCCACTCCCAAAGAATACACAGACCTGCACACTGAGCCCAGTGCAGAGGAAAGGATACGATATGTCAGTTTCGGCAAACTTGCTCCAGTCAGAACCAGAGGACAGATCCTGTTCAGGATTCCATTTATAGAGCAGGATACGTCCACTCTCCAGTCCCACTGCTATGAGGTAGCTACATACACAGGAAGGAAATACCGAGAACACACTGACAAGACGAAGCATAATATAATAATGATTTGAACCAGAACAACAGGTCCCAACAGAGCGTATTCTAAAGAAAGGCGTTGTTTGTTTCTAAAATCATATGATCATGAATCATAAAAAATTGTTTTAAAAGGCTGCAAATTTGCCATGTGTGCCACAGGACCAGAATGTACAGTTTGGTGTTGTGTTTAAGGTAGCGCATTCTCCCAGGTTCCCCCAGATGAACAAACTCCTCACACTGTCACAAAGAGTAAGCAACCTTGAGCAGTAACCTCACTTCTAAGGCTTGTACCTGCAACCTTACCTTTTTGGTAAATAAACAAAGCTCATACCCACAGGTGAGGAATGCAGCTATGTATGTATGAGGACTAAGATCCCATTTACATGAACTTAATAATCCAATAACTGGAGAAGATCAGATTTTGTCGGTAATCCAATCAATGCATTTACATGCACTTGGATAAAGAAAAACTCCGGGTTTACATGACTCAGTAATCAGACTTCTACTTTGCAACCAGTCAATAATCTCACAGAAGGATGTGATGTAAGCTTTAAACTGCTATAATTAAATACTGACATTCTTCATTTCCTCGAGCATATACTGCTTTTCAGAGTCTCCCCAAAAGTGTTTGTTCGCCGTTTCTTGGGTACTGCATTTAATTCCAGGGTTGCCAGATCCAGTTGGCAAAACAAGCAACCAGGTCTATAGGAACAAGCTCAAAAGAAGCGATCTCTTAGAATAGGCAAACCTGGCAACCATGTTTAATTCTGCTAGCTCTACACTCAATACGTTTTATTAGATTTATTTAATTTATTTATTAGATTTAATTTCTAGTTTTACCGTATTTTTCGGACCGTAAAGCGCACCGGATTATAAGATGCAATATCAACGATCGGCTGCTAACGGATCTATTTTCATACATAACGCGCACCGGGTTATAAGACGCATTAAATGAAACAAAACTCTTAAGTTCCGTCGGAAGCTCAGTTTGGTCTTTACCTGGCACAGGGCGTCTTCTTGCTTCCTCCACTTCCGTATCATTGATTCGTTAATGGTGGAATTCTCTCGCAGCTGCTCTATGTCCATGTTGTACTGCGTGACTGATAGCGTTGTGTTTGAAATCCGCTTCGAAAATAAATGAATGAATGCACGTACCCTAATGCTGAAGCACATACCGTATTACTCCGCTATGCTGCGCACTACGGTTTCCGTAAGCTTCGTAATTTACCAAGACCGTGCTAAAACGTTTTGACAGATTTATGAGCGCCGTGTACCATCTACAATCGGTTCTAGGTCAGAAAGCACAACCAGAATTAATTCATACATTAGACGCACCGCATTTTAAGGCGCACTGTTGATTTTTGAGAAAGTTAAAGGATTTTAAGTGCGCCTTATGGTCCGAAAAATACGGTAAATGTTTTAATTTCATCTAATTCTATGCTGACACCTGCACCAAGAGAAATTCCTTGTACTTGTGTGATTCTGAGTGAGTGCAAGCTCAAACTTTGAAATCCGACTGAAATCAGAGTAAGGATATACACGTGCTGAGAAATCAGACTACTGAGGTAAAATTCAGCGCTTTTTATCAGATTTTTTTATGTGATTTCTAGACCTTTAATCAATCCAAAAAATCCAAGAAATGACCACTTGAATAATCTGACAACTGCAGTAACTCATCCATTAGGGGCTAAGTTCTCCCCTCTTACCTGAAGAAAGCAGCCCACCCTTTTCTGGAGTAAGCTCCAATTGAAAAGCTAGGTTCACCTCTAAATCTAAATAAAGTGTCTGTTTGGCAGATATCATACAGCCTTGCGGATAAGAAAATGAAAAACTGAATGAACATAGAGTTGAACATTTAAATAGTTCATTAATAGGGTTGTAACGATGCATTGCAATGCGAAAATGGGGCGCTGTGCATCGCCGAAATGGATTGTGTGTTCTTGGCCATCTAGTGCAACTGCATTTTTTGAACACCAGAGGGTGCAGTCATTTCCACGGATGCATATCCCATTCTCAGTGAGTCTCCTAATGTCTTTTAATTGCAGAGGACTGAAGATTATTTTTGTTGAAATTTTTACACAAGAGAAGTACACATTACTGTGAATTGTTATTCTTCAGAAATAAAACAAAGAATGTTTTCAATCAGTTATTTAAGATATGGTGAAGCTACATTTTGTTACAATTTTAAATTTCTGTTTCTTGTCATTTATTTTAATTGCAGGGGACTAAAAAAGAAAATGTTAATTGCTTTGTATTGTCTACACTTCAGAGGAATGTCTTGTATTGAATGCAGTCGATAATCGTGAGAAAAATGAATCATGAATTCGGTATCTTGAATCAAATTGAATCGTTACACCCCTATTAATTACAATAATATAATTCCAGCATTGTTGAAGCAAATGCAGTAAGGTAAAACAGCAGTGCAAAAAACAGCCTCTTCGATTTAAGAATTTTACAGTGGAACAACTGCTTTACAATTACATATGAAAATACTCTGCCCTCAATGGACGTATGTATGGCTTATGTAGTCCTGTACCTCTTGTCAAGAAGAAGAAGTGGGCTGATGGCCACAGCAGTTGCAGAATCCCCCACATCCAGAACTGATGAGCAGGGAATAACTGCGCCATTGTTCATACCAACTGGATCTCCAGAGCCTCGGTGACCCCACATTATCACCTACCACCACAAACATGGAAATGAATGTCAATTATATAAGGGACCCACAATGCTGAATGATGTAGTTCTGTGTAAATCTGTACATCACCTTCTTATCTCGACTGGCTGTCACAAAGTACTTATTGTCTGGGCTCCAGTCACAGGACCAGATGATCCGTGTGTGCACTGCTGAGTCTTTATTGGTGTGTGTGTAGAGAGAGAATCTGGGCTCTGCAATCATAAAGAAAAGAACTGCATTGTTAGTTCTCCTCTATAGCAGGAAAAAGGAGACTTGGTTTTTTTGCAACCTTCAGAGACAAAAATAAAAAAACAAATATGGGTTTGGTGTGCGAGCCAGCTTGTCATCGTTACCCTCGAGAGGACGTCGTTGTTCAGCTTTAATGCCAGCCACGTGCTGATCTACGCTGTGGGCAGGCATGTTCGTCTCGGCCAGGTTGTCACACCCGGGGAACTCGGAGCTGCCAATAACAAGGCTGTCTGGAGCCTAGTGAATGCCGCTCACTTACACAAATATGCATACACCCACCCAAATGACTGATTTAAGCTGGGACAGCCATGACTGACCGGCCATCAACTGGCAAGTTTCAGCTCATTAGCATGAAAGCAAGAGCGAGTGAGACGAATGGAGGGATTGAAGGAGCATGAGCTGACTCTGAGCCTCTGCCTCATCAGCACTGACACAACTATCCACCCTGCATTCATGCCACAAAAGCTGTGAGTAATACTGGCCTCAACCAAAACAGACTGCACTCTTCCTCAGACTTGTGCTGCCTCCGACACACAGGCAAATGGGCAAAGGAAACAGCCGCCGAGCCGCTTAACTTGTGTCAGTGGCAATTTATCTACAGATGCCTAAAGTACAGAGAGGAAGACTGTGGTGTTGCTGTGGGGTGGCTTTTAAGAACTTCCTCCATGCAATGGGAATCTCAGTGGGCTGAAATGTCAGGTTTATCCTGATGTCACTCTTGGTTTTGTAGTTACTAGTGCTGTCAAAATTAACGCGTTCGAATTTATTTCATTAATTTTGACAGCTGCAGTTTGTTTACTTCCTGTGGTCTGAAATTTCTGCATTAAAGCTTAGCGCTTCGTCGTAATATAGTGGATACACGCTCCTCCAAACATCTAACCCCTGTGGAGTCAGCACTTCAGCGGGTCGGATAAAACATTTTTTTTGTCCTAAAAACATAACAGACACTTCCTCAGAAACCTTGAACAGTCTACTTTTGTAATATATACAGGTTGAAACAAATTATATTTTTATATCATTGTGAGAGCAAAATAATTAACAAGAAGCAATAATAAAATAAATAAAATCATTTCAATTTATATTACACAAAATCTTTGATTTTGTATTAAAATATCCAATACAGGAAGCTACAGGCTGAAGAAAAATTTGATTAAACATGATTCATTACAGCAAAATGTGTGATAAATTTGTAATAATCAATCAAAAACACTACTTTGCTTGTTTATTTGGTTTATTTAACGTCGCTATCAGCATCAGTGGCCATTTTAACAACAGAAACAAGGTTACATCGATACACAAGATACTTCTAAGCAGTCAAATATATACTTGGATTCCAGGATAAGGTCTAGATCCCCCGAGGGAAGATGGGGGGGTGGTGAGGGCAGGCTGTGATTATTGATTTCATTGTCCCTTAGGGGAAGGGGCAGTTTGGGAGTCAGACACCATATCACAATATCCCATTTAGTTTGTGCGTGTCCAGTGTGAGTCAATATTTTCAAAAACAGATGACTTAGTTAAAAACCTCCAAAGCCTAAACAATGTCTTAATCAGATATGCATTTGAGTACAGTAGCAACGAGCACATCCGACCTACTAATCGCAATTGGTGTCAGCACAGGATGCAAAGGAAGCATGGAGCTTAGTTTCTCAACATGGCTAAGTAAATACACTGGGGCAAAAAGTATTTAGTCAGTCACTTATTGTGCAAGTTCTCCTACTTAGAAAGATGAGAGAGGTCTGAAATTTTCATCATAGCTACACTTCAACTATGAGAGACAAAATGACATAGTAATTTATTTGTAAATTATGGTGGAAAATAAGTATTTGGTCAATAAATTTGGTTCAACTCAATACTTTGTAACATAACCTTTGTTGGCAATGATGTTTCCTGCAAGTCTTCACCAGGTTTGCACACACTGTAGCTGGTATTTTGGCCCATTCCTCCATGCAGATCTCCTCTAGAGCAGTGATGTTTTGGGGCAACACGGACTTTCAACTCCCTCCACAAATTTTCCATGGGGTTGAGGTGTGGAGACCAGGCTAGGCTAGGCCACTCCAGGACCTTGAAATGCTTTTCACGGAGCCACTCCTTTGTTGCCCAAGCGGTGTTTAGGATCATTGTCATGCTGGTAGACCCAGCCACATTCCATCTTCAATGCTCTCACTGATGGAAGGAGGTTTTGGCTTAAAATCTCACGATACATGGCCTCGTTCATTCTTCCCTTAACACGAATCAGTTGTCCTGTCCCCTTTGCAGAAAAACAGCCCCAAAGCATGATGTTTCCACCCCCATGCTTCACAGTAGGTATGGCGCAACTCAGAATTCTACTTCCTCCAAACACGGCGAGTTGAGTTTTTATCAAAAAGTTCTATTTTGGTTTCATCTGACCACATGATATTCTCCCAATCCTCTTCTGGATCATCCATATGATGGCCTGGACATGTACTGGCTTAAGCAGGGGGACACGTCTGGCACCGCAGGATCTGAGTCCCTCTCGGCGTAGTGTGTTACTGATGGTAGCCTTTGTTACTTGTTGGTCCCAGCTCTCTGCAGGTCATTCATCAGGTCCCTCCGTGTAGTTCTGGGATTTTTGCTCACCGTTCTCATCATCATTTTGACCCCACGGGATGAGATCTTGCGTGGAGCCCCAGGTCGAGGGAGATTATCAGTGGTCTTGTATGTCTTCCATTTTCTTACAATTGCTCCCACAGTTGATTTATTCACACCAACCTGCTTGCCTATTGTAGATTCTATCTTCCCAGCCTGCTGCAGGTCTACAATTTTCTTCCTGGTGTCCTTTGACAGCTCTTTGGTCTTGGCCATGGTTGAGTTTGGAGTCTGACTGTTTGAGGCTGTGGACAGGTGTCTTTTATACAGATAACGAGGTCAAACAGGTGTCATTAATACAGGTAACGAGTGGAGGACAGAAGGGCTTCTTAAAAATGTTACAGGTCTGTGAGAGCCAGAAATTTTGCATGTTTGTGGGTGACTAAATGTTTATATCCACCATGATTTACAATTAAATTCTTAAAAAATCCTACAATGTGATTTTTTCTCATTTTGTCTCATATTGTTTCTGCTCATAGTTGAAGTGTACCTATGACGAAAATTACAGACCTCTCTCATCTTTCTAAGTAGGAGAACTTGCACAATCAGTGGCTGACTAAATACTTTTTTGCCCCACTGTATAATGGTTAAATATTTAAACTGCCCATTAGACTTGTATAACGACGTGTAATTACAACACAAAAGTTGATAAATAAGTATATGTAGGTAGCTAATTAGATACAATCCCTGGCAAAATTATGGAGCCACCACACTAAGATGATTTTCACCCACCATTTTAACTTTGTATCAAATAACCAAATCACAAATAAAAAACATAATATATTTATTTTAATTTTTGAACATTCTAAAGCATAATCAAATAAATTATATTAAATTATTTTAACTAATGTCATTGTTTGTCAATGTCTTGTCATTGTTATGGAATCACTTATTGTTGAGGAAAGAATTATGAAAACACCTTATTTCCATTTCTAAAATGAATACTGACACATCTAAAACTGCAAATGAAATTTAATCATGAGTTAAAAGGGATTGGCCCCCACATCCCCAAGGCTAAAATAGTTTTTTTTTTTTTAAATCAAGCTGTATCTAAAAGTGGGTGAAAGCATAAACAAGCAGCATGTATACAGCGTACTACAATATAGAAATCAGTTTAAGAAATCTGATAAACGGACTTAGAATTTATTCCAGTAATCGGATTTCTCATAGCATATATACCCGTTACCCGATTTCAATCAGTTTTCTTAGTCTGTGCATACATGCTATCCATAACTGTAACCACAGTTTCCAGGTCCGCTTACCCTAAGGACTTGGCTTTACTTGGGCTCCTTTTCCACTGACTGTGCCATTTTTTTGGAGTTAGTGGAGACTCTGAAATGCTGTATATACTCAAGTAAATAAAGAATTTCATCATTTAGCAATAAAGTTAGAAGTTTATATCACACATTTCTGTGAGATTATTGGCTGGTTGCAAAGTAGGAATCTGATTACTGCCTGAATCATCTAAACCTAGAGGTTTCCCATTATCTTATTATGCACTACATTATAAGTGCATGTAAACGTGTTGATTGGATTACTGACAAAATCTGATTTTCTGCAGTTACTGGATTATTAAGCGCATGTAAGCACACTCACTGTTCATGATAGAGCTGTATGAAATTAGCTGAATGAAATTGGATTCACATATAAAAGCCAAATGAAAACCAGCACAAACACGTAAACAGAAGAAAACATGGTTACAGTGAGCTAAACAGAAGAGATTTTTTAATGAGGACAACTGGATGTTTCACAAATCTGCATTCTGAATGTACATTTGGATTTCCTTTTGAAAAAGTACTTGATTCAGCTTGAACGCTATTTCAGTCAAAGTAAATGGTTACACACAACAAGTTGCAGTTTTGTGTGCATTACAATGTTTAAAATAAATTCCAGTGGAGTGGAAGCAAAAAGGTGTGTCAGTGTTGGTGGTGGGCTCAAAAATATTCTTATGCAGACAAACTTTGGGAACCACTGGTCTAAAAAAGTGCAAACTTAAGAGAGAATATAGACTTATGGCTAAATAAACTGGCAAAACATTAAATATAATAATTAATGGTAAACAGTATCTGGCTCCATGCACAACCTGTGACCAAAATATGTTCCAAAAAGCTGGCTGAATATAAAGATAGATGTGCAATAGCCCTGTTTTAACAACAGATGTCTCCAGACCAGTGAAGTATACTGTGTGAATTACAGATACCATCTGGTGGTGGATCAGTAGAATTGCATATTCTACACAGGGATTCTGCAGCTCATTAAAGTTTCAGTGGTAGATGCCTGATTAGACAGTACCACCATGAATCTGCATTCATGAAACCAAATGCTCTCACATGAGGAATGGCCAGATCTAACACGAACAGCAAAAGTAAAAAATGGAATACGTTAATCACATTACTGTTTAGTACGTTGGGCTCAAATGATCATCCCAGCAACCAATGAAAAATAAAGTGACAGACTTTCCTACCTGAAACATCAA
Source organism: Ancistrus triradiatus (assembly GCA_025084515.1). Taxonomy (NCBI): domain Eukaryota; kingdom Metazoa; phylum Chordata; class Actinopteri; order Siluriformes; family Loricariidae; genus Ancistrus; species Ancistrus triradiatus. Next base: position 719,409 of record JAJAGP010000017.1, read on the forward strand.
GGTCACCATCCTCGCGTCTCCATAGGGACCACGTACGGTCTCGGGACACTGCGAGAAGTAAGCGAGCATCTGGGGAGAAGGCCATCTGAGTGACAGTCAGACTGTGACATGGAAGGTCTTGCAGCTGCTTCCAGGTGGAGGTGCTCCACAACAGGACGGCTGCATGCTCTGCTTTAGACGCCTGTGGGCAAAAGGGATGTTTCAGTGTTTGGTAACCACTTTACAAGCAAGGCACCCGACACACCCCTCTGTGGATGTCAACATACTGTGACATAACAGCTCCATTCTTATTAATGTCAATGTCACCACTAAAAGTACCGTGCAGGGGGAGGGGGAATGGGTCCTCCTCATCTTCTGAAGAATAAAACGGTATTTTATGCAAAAACCCAAATTTCCTTCATCCTAGTTAGAGAGATCATGTAGCTCTTCTGAATGTTGGAATGGGCGTACAGATTTGGAGCAGCACTCGGAGCACTCAAGGTCGGCTGTTGCCACCTGACACTTCTCTTGTAGGATTAACATGGCTGTCTCCACTCAGCTGTGAGCGACTGAGGCTGACATAGAGCGCGCTCTAGTCTCAGTCAGTGCGGTCAGGTGGAGATAAAGAGCCTGTGATCCCTCATCACTCACTTCACTCTGAGTTTTAGGCTGCACTGTATCATGTCTTGACTAAGGTTGGGCGGTAGTTTTGGATATTTTAAACATGATGATGATACTTAAATGGTGATGATATCTTAGTTATCAAGTGTTAACTTTCTGTTCCACATCTAATTAATAAATAAGCAAATAATCAGTAAATAATAAAACATAAGGACATTTCAACTACAGTGGTCTTTGGAAATTACACTAATATTTCACCATTAGCTTTGATTACGGCACACATTGTGGCATCGTTTCTACAAGCTTCTGCATTGTCACAACATGCATTTCTGACCAGAGTTGCATTACTTTTTCCCCCTAGATCTTGTATTGATGATGGGAGACTAGGACCACAAAGTCTTCTCCAGCATGTCCCAAAGATTCTCAATGGGGTTCAGGTCTGGACTCTGTGGTGGCCAATCCATGTGGGAAAATGATGTCCCATGCTTCCTAAACCACTCTCTCACAATTTGACCCTTCTGAAACAGATTAACATCTTTTCCACAACCACAGGATGTGTCATTTGACTAACAAATCAGAAGCTACTCACTGCATCAGTTAGGATTAAATAACTTGTTGCCAGCTGAAACATAATCACCAGTGCAGTAATTATCCGATGGGAGGCTCTTTTTTTTCAACTACTTAACTATTTGCTAGATTAAATCCAGGTGGTGACCCCTTTTTGGCCAGGCAATGTATGCATATAATGCGATACCCGGCTTTAAAAGTGTACCTTTCTATTCAATGTACAAAAATGGAAATGTAACAGTCCATCAAACTAAAAGTCTTACAAAGAAAAGGCACACACTGAATGACAGACATGCCAGTGGAGGACAGATTCAGGCACTGTGCAGGAGAAAAGCTAAGAGCTAAAGCAAGACAGACAAAATATTGTAAAGCTACTCATCCGTTTTCTACTGTGCGAGTACCTTACACGCTGAGGCAACCACTGTACATGCAGAGTCTGATGCCAGACAGAACATCTCAAAGCCATGACCATACCTACAAAAAACAGAGCGAGACACAAGGAGGGGTTAGAAGAGGGAGGAAGATACAATAACAGTAATGAGGATTCAGTCACAGCTGAGATTTATGACTATTAGATTGCTGTTTTGAGCCAGAAAGGTCTCTTATGAGCCACAAGATGCTACACCAACTATAATGCTGGCTACGTAAGCATTCCTGACGCTGGAAAAACAGCTCAGGAGAATAAGAAAAAGTCGGCAGCTAACTAGCTTGCCTGTAATACAGCACAGCACAACCTGAGTGGTTCAATTTCCCAGCAGAATAGACCACAATTCAAAATGCTCGCTCGCTAGTTAATGAGCCTAGAAGACATGCCTGCTAATTCCATCACTGGGTATACATAATATTGTTTAGTTCAACTTAACATGAATGCATTGTGGGAAGAGAAATGCTGCTCATACGAGTCTAATAATCAGCTCAAAATGAGTACTTAGGAAACTGCAACGCCCTACGCGAGCTGCAGAGAGTCTCATTCAGCAAGCTGCAGTTCTCAAACACCTTAAACAATAAAACACATTCTGAAAACAAATAAAGGCAGGTATTCAAGTAACGACACAAGCCCAGAGGGATGCAAGACGTGAACTTGGGCCTTAGCCCGTAATTTGGTATACTGCATTTATTTTCACGAAGAAATAGCAAAGCAGGTCGCTTCATAAAGCCAAGGATGAATTTATTATCCCTAATTGTTACAGCAGACAGGGTGAGGAACTGCTGGGTCTGGACTCTCGGCTCAGGATTTTTAAATGACTCCTGCACTGCGTTGTTAGTGCTGCTCAAGCTGACGCCGAATCACTAATGCTGACTGATCCAGTCATGTAAGCGCTGCTAAAGAGGCACAAATGAGAATAAATGAGACTCACAGCTTCTGTACCTCAGGCCACAGCGTGTTCTGGAGAAGGTGATCTTCTGGTGGGGGTTCTGTTAACGTACACACACACACACACACACGGAAATGATTAAACACATTCACAAGAGTACTTTGTTTTTCATCACTCGTATTTAACGTAAATAAACTTGTCAAGTGTGTCGTAGCTCATTTTAATTCCAAATAATTCAAATTCACTCTTCTTAACGCGAGTGTAAAAGCAATTCATCATCCAGCCATGTATCCAACATGAAGTGAAATGCTATTCACAGTTCCATTATTTCCTCTCAGCCCCAGTTTGTCTTTCATCCATTTGTGCCTCTCCAGAAGGAGGGAACGAGCACGTGCGAATGAGCAAGCAAGGAACCAAGCCAGTGAGTGCAAGAGTGTCTCACATTATTCTGTTAACAACTCTAGGTCTGCCTCATTGCACACTCCATAGCCCAGAGTCATCAATATTTTAACTTTGCAATTATATAAGCCTTCTTTCTAATTACAATTTCAGATTAAGCAGCTTTTTCAATCAAACTGACAGCGTCTGCCTGTTTGCCTAAGGCGAGAGCATGAACCCCTCCTCCCACCAAAACCACACACACAGACTCACACCTCGTCACATAGTCTGTTCCAGTTACACCAGTATCCTAGTCGGGCCTTGGAAAATAGATCTCTCTTTACAAAGATGGACATCATCGTCTCAAGCCTCAGAATCTTAACAATGCAGCAGGTGTAGATCAGTCTAGGGCCATATTTATGAATGTGTACACACAGGTCTGATTTTCCACGTTTTTTTCCTTCAGATTTAGAAACACATCAGTTTCTCATAAATAAGTCAATTTTCATGAGTTCATGAGTCAATTTTCTTACATTTTTACATTTCTGAAGTGTAAACAATGGAAAACAATGCATATCTTCTAGAAGAAGATTTCAATCTTTTAATCCCCTATAATTAAAAGAAATTACTAGAAACAGAGGTCTAAAATAGTACATAAAATGTTATTCTGTAGGCCATTTGCAAAAAAAATAATTCACCAAGGAGGAGTAGTTGGGATCGAATGAAACCTTATAATTGTGAATGTAATGATGATGTATGTAACTGATTACAATATTAGAGCAAAAGGATACATTTATTGGGGGAAAACTACAATTGACAGGAGGCTCTAGGACCCTGTTTGGTCGCCTCTAGTCTGGATACAACATGAGATACGGTTGGACATGGAGGCATAAAGGTATCGTATGGTATACTGTGGCACATTTGCCCACAGATGTTTCAGCTGGGCCTGTGAATCCTGTACACTCATAGGTTGCCAAAACTGGTGTCCCAGCTGGTCCCATAAATGCTCGTTTGGCAATAAATCTGCAGATCGGGCAGGGGAAGAAAGTGTTGCAGTCTGCCGGAGACATTCCTGGGAGACCCTTGCTGTGTGTGGACAAGCATTATCCTGCTGAGAGATGCCAGGTGGAAGCCCTGTCATGAGAGGCAACACATGTGGCAACAGATCGCTGAGCCGTTAGTGTCCCTCATATCACTACTAGAGGTTACTGACTGTTGTATGGGATGGCTCCCCAGATCAACAAACAAGCACTTGGAGGACTGTGTCATTCCACAGCAAAGGCAGGATTGACGTGATCACCACGAGGCCTACATACTTAAAACTGACCACTGTCGGATCTCAAACAGAACCTGAATTTGTTGCTAAAGACAATATGGTTCCGGTTCACAGCAGTTCAGGTTTCTCGTTCGCGACACCACTGCAAACTAAGGCGATGGTTGCTGGCTGTCAATGGCAGGACACAAAATGGGCGCTGAGACAACAAATTTCCTTCTGCTAAGTGCTTGAAAATTGTCTGGGCAGAGACAGAGGTGTGTAGTGAAGGTGCTGCTGTGCTGTGCTGGGACACAGTGCCCAGGTCATTGAGGTGGTGGGCTAGCAAACTGCCAAAACAAACATATTTGGATTGTGTAAAACAGCCAATTAAAGAGCTAGTTCCAGTGGCATGCAAAAGTTTGTGCACCCCTGATCAAAATTACTGTTACTGCGAAGAGTTAAGAAAGTTGAAGATGAAATGATCTCCAAAAGGCATAAAGTTAAAGATGAAACACACTTCTCAACATTTTAAGCAATATCAGTGTATTATTTTGGTTTTGTACAATTTCAGAGTGAAAAAAGAAAGGAGAACCTTGCAAAAGTATGGGAACCCAATGAGATTTGAGCACTCACATAACTTGACTGAGGTCCCAGACCTCAATTAGCCTGTTAGGTTTATAGCTTGTTCACAATCATTGTTAGGAAAGGCCAGGTGACGCAAATTTCAAAGCTTTATCAATACCCAGACTCCTCTAATCTTCTCCCAAAAACAGCAGACATGGGTTCTTCTGAGCAGCTGCCTAGCACTCTGAAAATGAAAATGGTTGAGGCCCACAAAGCAGGAAAAGGCTATAAAAAGATAGCAAAGCGTTTTCAGGTTGCCATTTCCTCAGTTCGAAATTTAATTAAGAAATGGAGCAACAGTGGAGGTCAAGATAAAGTCTGAAAGACCAAGAAAAATTTCAGAGACAGCTGCTCGAAGGACTGCTAGAAAGGCAAATCAGAATCCCCGCTTGACTGCAAAAGACCTTCAAGAAGATTTAGCAGACTCTAGAGTTGTGGTACATTGTTCTACTGTTCAGCAACACCTGCACAAATATGGCCTTCGTGGAAGAGTCATCAGAAGAAAACCTCTCCTGCGTCCTCACCACAAAATTCAGCACCAGAAGTTTGCAAAAAAATATCTAAACAAGCCTGAGGCATTTTGGGAACAAGTCCTGTGGACCGATGAGGTTAAAATAGAACTCTTTGGCCGCAATGAACACAGGTATGTATTGTATGGAGAAAAAAGGGCACAGAATTTTCATGAAAAGAACACCTCTCCAACCATTAAGCATGGGGGTGGATCAATCATGCTTTGGGGTTGTGTTGCAGCCAGTGGCACAGGGGACATTTCAGGGGTAGATTGAAGAATGGATTCAATGAAATTCCAGCAAATTCTGGAAGCAAACATAACACCACCTGTAAAAAAGCTGAACTTGAAAAGAGGATGGCTTCTACAAATGGATAATGATCCTAAACACACATCAAAATCCACAACAGACCACCTCAAAAGGTGCAAGCTGAAGGTTTTACCATGGCCCTCACAGTCCCCAGATCTGAACATCATTGAAAATCTGTGGATAGACCTCAAAAGGGCAGTGCATTCAAAATGGCACAGGAATCTCACAGAACTGGAAAAATTTTGCAATGAAGAAAGGTTGAAAATCCTTTAAATAAGAAATGAAAGACTCTTGACTGGCTACAAAAAGTGCTTACAAGCTGTAATACTTGCCAAAGGCGGTACTACTAGGTACTAACCATGCCCAAAGTTTTGCTTTGGGCCCCTTTTCCTTTTTTGTTATTTAAAAAATGTAAAAGATGAAAAAGAAATTGTTCTTTCTTAAAATACAAAGGGAATGTGTCATCTTTAACTTGATTCCTTTTGAAGATCATTTCATCTTCAACTTGCTTAACTGTTTACAGTAACAATAATTTTGACCAGGGGTGCCCAAACTTTTGCATTCCACTGTACCTACATTTAAAATGTTACTGAAAACATAGCTGTCCAGACTGATTTGTCACATTGGGCTTCAGAGTAAATCCTTATCTATAACTTCAGTAGAGTACCATATTCAGTCCAAATGGTGTATAACAGTGTACCTGTTAAGTTGAGGGAGTGAAAGTATGGATCCTTATATTGTTCAGACATACTGGTGAAAGTTTCCCCTTCCTCCTGAGTGCCATGACTTAGAAGATCACCTATCAATCAAACAAAGGCAAAGTTTAAGAGGTCAAAGGCACCACAAATGGAACAGCAAGCATGCCTTCATAAGCCTCATAAACACACAAAATTAATGATAAAAAGGTGTGTACCTTGAAACACAGCCTTATTGGAGAGACCAAGTGCAGGTGTGCTGGCTCCTTCTGGCAGACCTGCCGAGTCCTGCCATAATGGGGAAAAACAAACCACAACAACTTTGTCATTACTCATCACTGATCTGTGCAGCTGTATGCAAATACATCTTTAAATCTGTGATATCTGTTGTCTTATACTGTATTACCTTAACATGAACAATTCCATGTACTTGGTGCAAGTGTGCTGATTTTACAACATTCAGGAATAACTTAAATTAAACGTGTTTATAACATGCCCCAACTTTCCTCACTCCCGCCATGTGACTCCCTATGTCACACACAGCCGAGTGCTGGAGAGTATCGAACGCATAGCAAACCTTAAAAATGTTTAAAACACTTACATTAAACCACAGTTGGGCAAAGTCATTAACATAAAGTTTATTTTATGATAAAGTATTTAATACCGTGGGTAATTTGTTGAATAATTTCAGACTAAAATATACAGACTATGTATATTTTAGGGCTGTCAGGCGAATAAATTATTTAAATGACTCTTACCATTTTTAATTGTATTTTTTTTAAATCACATCTTGATCCTATCTGATCTTAAATAAATAGTTCTATGACTAATAAAGCACTACACAGCTGCACAAGTGGACAATACACACCTATCAACCATATAATTACGAGAGGTAAAAAGTGAATAACTCTGACAGCGTGACTCTCCGGACATTGTTCTGCTGGGAAACCTTGGACCCTGGCATTCATGTGGTTGTTATTTTGACCACCTACCTAAATATAAGTACACCCTTTCTTGGCAAACCTATTCCCTAATGGCAGTGGCCTCTCAACTGGACAATTCAACCCGACACACTAGAAAAAAAATGGTTCAGGAATGGGTTGAAGAACATTGGCATTGATTTGCCCTCCAAATTTTCCAAATCTCAATCCAATAAAGAATCTCTAAGACGTGCTAAACAAACAAGTCTGATCCATGGAGGCCCCACCTCGCAACTTACAGGACCTTCAAGGATCTGCTGCTAATTTATTGGTGCCAAATACCAAAGGACACATTAAGAGGTTTTGTGTATTCCATGCATCGACAGGTCAGAGCCTTGTGAGCATGAGGGAAACCTATACAATATTAGCCAACAGGTTTAGTATACAGAGAGAACCGAAGTGGAACAAGAACTGATCCCTGAAGAAATCCTTTAGTAGTCCTATGAGAAAGCAAAAAATTTGCCATGGTACCTTTTAGGATCGATCATCCAAGCATGAACTGACTTGTTATCATTAGTGTCACTATTTCACCCTCAGTAAATGGGACTGTGGTGGCCTAGCGGTTAAGGTACTGGACTCTGGACCAGAAGGTCCAGGGTTCAAATCCCACATCTGCCACTGTTGAGTCCTTGAGCAAGACCCCTAACCCACAATTGCTTGGATTGTAAGACTGTATCAATTGTAAGTCGCTCTGGATAATCGCGTCTGCTAAATGCTGTAAATGTAAGTAAATGGTTTGATTGGTTAGAAAGTCGAGTGATGAGCATGGATTGACTCCAGCTTGGCCAGGATTACAGATAGATGACTGAACGGTGGTCACCTCTTATGCACAATGGGTCATGAAAATTTCAGTAAGAGAGGATGTAGAAGGGCCAAGAGGAGGGCTGAGTAACGAAGAGAAGGTTGAGAACAATTTATTGGGATCTGAAATGCATTCATTTTGGAGTAAAAGATAACTGTTTTGGCAGTGTCAACAGAAGAAAAGAAAATAGCAAGCAGGGCTCAGTACTCAGCCAGGTCTGTTTTATTTCATTTTCTCTAAGGGTTGATCTACAAGGCCCAGAATGTCATTTAGCCAGTGTCAGACGGAAGTGTTGTGGAGGAAGATGAAAATGGCAAAGATGACAGGACACGAAAAATAAATGAAATAGAGCTTTCAATTTTCTTCTGATCATCACTGTTGTAAGAAGAGTGATAGGTAAGGGTGAACCTGGCAGAGTCCTCAGTGAAAATGACATCAACGGTGTTGCCTGCTCTTGAACTGGTGATTATGGCTTGAGAGTCAGCTGAAAGAGCCAAGATGGTGGATTACCATGGTTATGATACCAAAGGGAAGGTTACTCGAAATTCAGAGGACTGCCATCCTCCAAAAATGAGCCTATAAACTCATCAATAACGTTGACAACTGGACCAAGGAGTTGATAGATAACAATGATAAGCTCACCACACAAAAAATGTATTTGTGATTGAAACATACCTAATAACAGCTGTGATTCAATTTGGCATGGACTGGACAAGTTTCTGAATGTAGGTGACAATGTTCAGCCACTCTTGCATCAAAGAACTGCACAGTTTTAGAACAGAAATTTTTGGATGCCTTCCCTGGAGTCTTACTCATTGCTCCAGGTACACCCACAGACTTAAGATTCATATTTGCAGATTTTGCAGACCAGTCCGGATGTGTGACTGCTCTGGCATATTCCTCATGCCGATCAGTCACATTTGCAGTACTGTCATATTGGAAAACAGGGAAAGGAATGTTATGATCCTCGGTAAGATAATGGGCAAAAGTCAAAAACGAAAAGCAGCTCAATGTATGCATTGTGGTTAAAATTTACTATCACCTCAACCGAAGGACCCAGAACATCACAGAACAGAACATAAAGGCAGAAATTAGATTTATCTAACCAGTTAACATGTTACCAGTAACAAACAGCCCATTTTTGTGTGTTTTCGCCCACTGTATTCGGGGAACACTGTCAGCAGAAGTGAGCAAAAGCCTTGCGTGTGCCACTCTGCTCCAAATGTTCATGGTACATTTACATTTACAGCATTTAGCAGACGCCCTTATCCAGAGCGACTTACAATTGATACAGTCTTACAATCCAAGCAATTGTGGGTTAAGGGCCTTGCTCACGGACCCAACAGTGGCAGCTTGGCAGAGGTGGGATTTGAACCCTGGACCTTTGGGTCCATAGTCCAGTACCTTACCCGCTAGGCTACCACAGTCCATGGTATCCAGTTCCCTATGGAGTGTTCTTTCAGAAATTGGTTGTGAAAACTTACGTTGACTTCTAGACGCAATTCTTGCCTGGAAGTGAAACATGCTGGCGGTACCTGTCTGTCAGTTGCATCTTTCGGCCACAATTCTGACGAGAATTTCCTGTCGATTGGAATTTTTGCCACTGCTGGTAGACCCATATGGCCTTACGTTTCGATACACCCGCAAATTCAGCTACTTCCTTCACACTCCTTTTTGGCAAACATTAACAACTGCTTTGCAACCCATTTTCAAACACATCGAATGAGACTTTCACTTCACTGTACCACCTCTTCTCAATCTATGAATCCAGTCAAATACCCCTCAGGTATTTATAGCCAGATTATCCTCGTGCAACAAATCTGCAGGATCCTGAAGTTACTACCACCTTAAACATGCAAGGTGCCTAATTTTTGGTCAGGGGAGCTTATGAAGTTTGCAAGACTTGAGAACAGTAACAGCATGAAATTCAAAAGATCAAATGTTCAGACAATGACAAAAATGTTGAGACTGAGGAAATAAGCAGAACTGTTCAACAGCCCAGAAGATCAAGAAGTAATGAGAAAAGAGAATAAGAAAGCTGACTAGGGTGCAGCAGGAGGTGCTGTATTTTCTGATGTAATCCAAGTCTCAGTGACAGCCAAGAAGTGAAGGGATAGGCTAGTAGCATAGGCAGTGATGAGGTCCCCACGGACTACGAAAAGTGAGTCCTGGCGTTTTTGTTCCAGTGTGCCAATAACACAGGGTTGTGGTACAATGTAAACACTGACCAGAACAAAGGACAACTCCCACAGTGAATAAAATGGTTAACAGTTCCAACGTTAAACGTTCCAAAGACCAAGGTTCAGGCTGCAGTATTTGCTTAGCACTCTGACTTCTGTACACCAATCATCACTGACACAGAAACAACTACCATCACCTTTCGTCTTCCAAGATAGTGCCATTATGCGATCCTCTCAGTGTAGATAAAAGTCCAGCACATGTAATCCACTGTCAGAGATGGTTACACTGAGCCAGTTTTCAGTAAAACAGAGCTCAGCAGAACATAAAACTCTCTATTCTATTCATCCCACTGAGGAGAAGCAGCTCATCCATTCTGTTGGGCAAGAATCAGGGAATCACCAGGTGAATCGATTGGAGAGCAGTTCTAAATGTCCACTGTCAAAGATTCACTAGCATGCCGTCACGCTTCCGCCTTCTGCATCTCCTCCATGTCCCACAGAGAGCCGCTGCTCCTCCAACCAAAACCTCTTAAAAAAAATAATAAATAAAAATAAAAAACATTCTGGGTTTGTGAGAACTGATGAAAAACTGGAGCGAACTGCCTGATGTTAAGCAGTTCTACAAATGAAGTAGGGATGTACGATATGTATTGTCTACAATAATGTCTTAATGTCAAGGTACCAGACAAAAAACACACTCAGCAAACATTAGCGGAATCATTCTAAAAAGGTGCCTTATGACAAGAAAAGCAACAGATGGTAAGATTTATCACAAAAGACACGGTGCCAGTTCAGGCGGTTGAAAGAGAGGGGTTCAAACCATAGACATAACATACTTTGATGCCACATTGGCCACTGGATCATGCATCAACGCCGTCTCCATATTGGTCCAGGCAATTTCTCATAATTCTCAAAGATTTACTGGAAAAAAATGCCTGATTCTAGTCTAAGAATTAATAATATAATATAAAACAACAACAACAAAAATAATAAATTAACAATAGTAAATATTACATGTAGTATAAATAGTAATATAATCATAGTACAACATAGTCGTGCTTGAAAGTTCGTGAATCCTTTAGAATTTCCTTTATTTCCGCACAATTATAACCTAAAACATAATAATATGTTCACACGTCTGAAAGTAGATAAAACAAACCCAGTTAAACAAATGACAAAGAAAAATACTATACTTGGTCTTTTATTTATTGAGGAAAATGATCCGATATTACATAGAAAGACAAAAGTATGTGAACCTCTAGGATGAGCAGTTAATTTGATGGTGAAATTTAGAGTCAGGTGTTTTCAGTCAATGGGATGACAATCAGGTGCAAGTGGGCACCCTGTTTTATTTAAAGAACAAAAATCCATCAAAGTCTGCTCTTCACAACATGTTTGTGGAAGTGTATCATGGCACGAACAAAGGAGATCTTTGAGGACCTAAAAAAAAAAAAGTCGTTGATGCTCATCAGGCTGAAAAAGTTTACAAAACCATTTCTAAAGAGTTTGGACTCCACCAATCCACAGTCAGACAGATTGTGTATAAATGGACGAAATTCAAGAGCATTGACCCAGGAGTGGTCGACCAACAAAGAGCAACTCCAAGAGCAAGGCATGTAATAGTTGGAAGACAACTGGAAGAATGTTTTGTGGATGTTTTGTTTTTGGTTTTCCTTTGGAGAAAGGAAAACACTGCATTCCAGCATAAGAACCTTATCCCATCTGTGAAACATGGTGGTGGTTGTATCATGGTTTGGGCCTGTTTTGCTGCATCTGGCTCAGTACGGCTTGCCATCATTGATGAAGCAATGAATTCTGAATTATATCAGAGAATTCTAAAGGAAGATGTCAGGACATCTGTCCATGAACTGAATCTCAAGAGAAGGTGCATCATGTAGCATGACAAGAACCCTAAGCACATATTTATGCAGAAATATTGAAAATTCTAAAAGGTTCACAAACTTAAGCACCGCTGTAGTAGTCACCATTTTATTTACTGTATTATAGTACTAGTATACTACTATTTACACCACATATACTATTTGCTTTGTTAATCTATTATTTTATTAATTACATTATTTATTAGACTACATCATATTGTATATGTTACTAATAATATGCTTTACTGCTGTAGAATACTATACTCTATATTGCCTTTGAGTAGATACTTTCACCGTTATAAAAAAAAGAAAGCCCACTGACTACGTCTCACCATTTGATTTTTAATTGCAGATTTTGTTACATTTTTCTCATTGATGGTCAATTATGTGAACTTAAAGATGCAATATTTAGATATATTTTCAATATTTCAAAATTAATGAGCAAAGTTTCTGACCCAGAGCAAAAGAAAAACTGAAATAATGGGGACAGAAAAAGCCATTTCCACAACATAAAAACCTTCTACACATCTCTCGTACATTAAATTATAAAGCGACATTTCTACAAGGAAAATGGTCCAAATCCATGCTTGACAAACTTGAGTTTTTCCAATATGACAGTGAATTATTTTCCACCACATTAACTTGCACTGACACGCACTCCTCTCTATGAAGATCAAAGTAACTGTCAAAAATTTCTGTACTTCATGTAGATCAAAAACCCTGAATATAAAAATGACGCGTTAAAATTGGTTGAGAAATGTAGGTTATTGTGCTTTTTAACCAGAAAAAACAGCTCCTCCGTTTACGGGCCATTCTTGCATGGACCAATAAGGCAGAAGTGTTGATGTATAGCAGTAACGGGCTAAAGGAGGCAACACGGCATCTAGGTATCTCTGGCAAACTTCAGACAGGCCTGGACATGTACTGACTTAAGCAGGGGGACACGCCTGGCACTGCAGGATCTGAGTCCCTCTTGGTGTAGTGTGTTACTGATGGTAGCCTTTGTTACTTTGGTCCCAGCTCTCTGCAGGTCATTCATCAGGTCCCTCCGTGTAGTTCTGGGATTTTTGCTCACTGTTCTCATGATCATTTTGACCCGATGGGATGAGATCTTGCATGAGGCCAAAGGTCGAGGGAGATTATCAGTGGTCTTGTATGTCTTCCATTTTCTTACAGTTGCTCCCACAGTTGATTTATTCACACCAGCCTGCTTGCTTATTGTAGATTCACTCTTCCCAGCCTGGTGCAGGTCTACAATTTTCTTCCTGGTGTCCTTCAACAGCTCTTTAGTCTTGGACATGGTTGAGTTTGGAGTCTGACTGTTTGAAGCTGAGGACAGGTGTCTTTTATACAGATAACGAGGTCAAACAGGTGCCATTAATACAGGTAACGAGTGGAGGACAGAAGGGCTTCTTAAAGAAGAAGGTACAGATCTGTGAAAGCCAGAAAACTTGCTTCTTTGTGGGTGACCAAATACTTATTTTCCAAAATGATTTACAACTAAATTCATTAAAAATCCTACAATGTGATTTCCTGGATTTTTGTCTCATTTTGTCTCTCATAGTTGAAGTGTACCTATGATGAAAATTACAGACCTCTCTCATCTTGCTAAGTAGGAGAACGTGCTCAATCAGTGGCTGACTAAATACTTAGTTTTTTTTAATACGAAATACTTTTTTGCCCCACTGTATACGTTTTAAAGACTTTAGACCCAAGGTATACACTGCCAAATTATCGACAGTGCGCCTTAAAATGCGGTGCGTCTAATGTATGAATTAATTCTGGTTGTGCTTTCTGACCTAGAACCGATTGTAGATGGTACACGGCGCTCATAAAACTGTCGAAATGTTTTAGCACGGCCTTGGTAAGTTACGAAGCTCACGGCCACCGTAGTCAGGAACATCGCTGAGTAATACGGTATGTGCTTCAGCATTAGGGTACGTGCATTCATTCATTAATTTTCGAAGCAGATTTCAAACTCAATGCTATCAGTCACGCAGTACAACATGGACATAGAGCAGCTGCGAGAGAATTCAACATTAACGAATCAATGATACGGAAGTGGAGGAAGCAAGAAGACGCCCTGCACCAGGTAAAGACCAAACTGAGCTTCCGATGGAACTTGAGAGTTTTGTTTCATTTCATGCGCCTTATAACCCGGTGCACTTTATGTATGAAAATATGCCCGTTAGCAGCCGATCGTTGATATTGCGTCTTATAACCTGGTGCGCTTTATGGTCCGAAAAATACGGTACTCTTTGATCAGTGAAAGTTAAACTTCAATCCTTTAATAAATATATTTAATCCATTATGTTATGTATTCCTTGCTGCTGCTAAAATAACAATTATATAAATTTCACTAGCTTCTAATGTGTTTTTTGTCAAGTAGCTCTACTGTTTAAAACTTCTAATACTGGCATATCTCAAATAATACTACACTTGAACTGTTTTGATCCAAAGACAAAGGCTTCCAAATTACAAATTAGAGAACTAAACAGTACATCAAAGTAATAACACCACTGTCAATTGAGTTATTACAGCTTTAGATGTTAGGTTTTATCTACATTGTTAATTTAACTCAATAAAGGTACAGAAGCTGTTAAGCTTTTATTTTCAGACCACAAAGTTTTAATTTTGGTTGTGATAACAGGCATTTGGCTATTATAGAGTAAGCATTTTAAATGTTAAATAAAACATCTAAACATGACAATACATAATGACTTGGAAACTGGGAAAGACAGATTTTTTTCCTGTAATTAGCTTTTTATTTCTAATTATCTCACATTGGTTTGTGTTTCAGTTCACATAATAGTATTTATTACTACTATTTTTATTACAAAAAAATGTTCAGACATAAGCTAAATAACTAAACGTAGAAGTTAATAAAAACCTCACTCTGGTTTCCTACCTTCACACATTATTTAGTAATCAGTTTAAAATGCAGTCATGGAGATGAAATAGATTTAAATAGTCAAATACACCAACTTATATAATCAGACAACTGCTAAAATCAGATAACGAGCCTTTTTTAAGATTGATACTTGCCGGTAAGTGCACTCTGACCATAATTAAGTGTAGTTAACTAGGGCATAAGAAATCTTAATTATGATGATGAGTGTGAAATAAGTGTTTCCAAACATAAAAAACTTACATTTGAAGCCAGGAGTTTCTCCAGTGAGATGCCCGCGATGTTAGCAAAATTCTCCACAAAGTTACGAGGAGCCCTGAATACACGCAACACCTTTTCATCTGCTCCAGAGACAAACTGAAAGCGACCCACCATGGCCAAGCACTGCATGTCATAGCCATGGATCTGAGGTCTGGAGATTTCATGCCAGGTGATCTGCATACACAAGTTTGGTACAACCACAAATCAGAAGAAAGTTGGGACAGTACAGAAAGTGTCAATGAAAAAAAATAAATGTCATCGGCCGACATTTGCACTTATATCAGCCGATAAATCGTTGCATTGTACTTGTACATGTGTAATGACAATAAAGTCAATTCATTCATTCATTCATTCATAAATCCACTATTCAAAACTTTGTTTTCCTGCATTAGAATCTGCAGCTCATAAACTGGTACTACTGAATGCCTAAAAACACAGAGATGCTGATATTCAGTGAGGGTGGGGCCATTTATGAGAAGATAAAAACTTTATTTCCAGCATTACAACTTACTGCTTCTAACTGAAACTGTGATTAAAAACAAAAAAAGATGTTGGTGCCATGAGCGCTACTCTTACAGTATTTATATTTTGCAAGTATTTACAATACTTACAATTTGTTTTTTCCCCAGAAAGAATGTGATACTGTTATCTGGTAATAAATGTTGTGGTTAAAAGTAATACAATTCTTTTATTTATTTATTTATTTTGTCTCTTGCAAACAGAGAAATTGCATTTATAGCTTAAATAATTGTTCATTTAAGTTCAGCAATTTGGTCTGATTTATTGTTATTAGCTCTATCAGTTGGAAAACTATTGTGATATCAGCATTATATATTGGCCATCGCTCACCCTGCTCTCCCCTCTAAATATCCGCAATTAAAAACCACATATTGGTCGACCACTAGTACACGTACACACACAAGCAGGTATTACAGAAGAGAGCAGGGATTATCCTGCAGAAACTGTGAACCGTGTACAAGGCTGTGAGAAACTAGTGCATTTAACTCTGGGAAAAAACAATGGGATTTGTTCTACCCTTGGTTCTCTTTGCTGCATTGATGCAGTTCTTCATAACTCTTCTTAGCTAGTTTCTCCTCCACAGTGCGACTGCTTATCGGACCACGAATGTACAGAACAGTGGTACCTCAGTTATCATCGTTAATTCATTCCAGAAGTCTTGTTGAGAACCAAAAACAACAAGTACTAGGCAAGTTTTTCCCATGAGGAGTAATGTAAATTGAATTAATCCGTTCCAGACCCCAGAAAATCCATACTATATAAGGCATTATATGCTTTAATGGAGTTGTATTGTGCAGGAGCTCCAGGTGTGTTCAGACAAATCCACCAGAACTGAAGAGTTTAACAAGTGTTTGTTAGAGCTGTCTATACTTTATAGAGCAGATACTATGATAAGTAATGACAAATAAGTTAATGTTTAAAACACGTACATTGACCAACAGTTGTCCAAAATCATTAACCCAAAGCTTGTTTTATCACAAAGTGTTGAAAAATCTCATGTAATTTAGTGAGTAATGGATTGAAAATGAAAAGTAAAAGCAAAACACTCTACTGGTGAACTCTGGGTGCTAGCACAGCTGCTAATGCTAACTGCAGCCTGTGTTCTGGAGCATTCAGGGTCCCTTTATGTTAATAGTAAATAGTCAATAGTAACTATAGGATCCATGGGACTTATTTGCACTAAGAATATAGTACGGTAGATGTATAAATAAAGAAAAACACGATCAAAATAGCAGAGATCTCCAGTGAGCAATGGCAATTTTGAATCTGAATTGCTGTGAACTGAATCATGAATCGAGTTTCGGCTGAAACGAGTCTCACGGCTCGATTCATACAAGCCCAAACAAGTGCACTGAGTACCGAGCAAACGACGAGAACTGAGAGAAATTTCTCTTGTCAAAATGAGTCAAAAACCGAATTCGATGAGTTCTGAGGCGGTCTAAAATCGAAATACCACTGGATACGCAAACTGGTGTTTTGCGACGCATACCTGCAGGGCAATTTTTAACATCAAGGTATCATGAGTTCCCAAAATAGTTAAACCTGTGAGCAGTTTTTCCTCCTCCATGGTGTGAACAGCCTGGTGGTCTGGTCTGAGCCGAGGGTAATTAGAAAATCTCCCTCTGGATCCCAGCTCAGGTCTTGCACTGCATTAAAGTGGCCTGACACCACCACTGCAGGACTCCACTCTCTCTGTGCACACAAAATACCAAGCCCAATCCAGTTAGCATACTTAATTCTTTATACACCCACAACTTAGTTCTTTATTGGGTGATATTCCGTACTGTACACTGCGTCTGTATCTGTGAATATGCTGGTGTCATGTCTCATGAGTATCTGCCAATATACAGTACTGTGTAATCATGATCTTTACACAATTTAACATGATAATTTGAAATTCCATGTCATCTTTAGCAGTTTAAAACACTTCTACTTATTCTGCTTTGTTCCGCTTTTTGTAACAGCCTACATTAGAGAAAACAAACATTCATCATTTCTTTTTTTTTATGTTGATTCTGGTTAAGCAAAGCATGGCTTCATACTAAATCAGATATACCTTATTTCAATAAGCTGATTGATACAACACTAAGGATGTGTATGGAAAATTTATTTAAAAAAACATCCAAAAAACAGTGTTTCTTACATTTACTTTGACTCTTATTTCATTGCAGACAATATGAACAAAACATATTTCAGGTTTTGGCTGGACAGCTTCATTTCATTTGCTAACAAACATCCATTTATGTCCCTGGAAAATATTTTCTCTGGAAGGCAGCATACGTTGCTCTAAAATCTGTGTACTTTTCTGCATTAATGCTGTAATCACAGAAGTGTAAATTACCTTTGCCAAGCGCACTGACACAACCCCATGCCATGACATGAAATCCCTTCCAATCTTTCTTTGAAGCACATTATTTTTAAACATTTCTAGAATTTTCTCATGCATTTGTTAACAAACTGTAGATTCTCTACCCACCTTTGTTCCTCAAAGTCTCAGCCTTTCCTGTATGCGGCTTTTGTACTAATAATTAAGTTCACCTGTTGACATCAACTGATTGAAATCAAATCTTTATGAAGGTTGTTTTTTTTTTGTTTTGTTTTTTTTATTCATTACTATCCCTAAATTGCCCTCGTCCCAACTTTTTTGGAATGTGTTGCTGGCCTGAAATGATATTAACAAATTAAATGAAGTTGACCAGACAAAACATGAAATATATTGGGTTCATAGCATTTACAATGAACTAGAACTCAAAGCCAAAGTCAATGCATAGAAGCATAAAGCCTTCCGAAAGTCAAGTCAGGAGACCTAAGTCCTGCTTGAAGGATGGTTTCTTCATGAAGTGACTTAATTGATAGAGGAGATTAGGCCCACCTGCAAGCTCTGGTCCTTTTGCCAGAGGTGCAATGCTCCATGAAAGGCATGAGCCAGGATTTTGGAGCCATCCGGACTAATCTGACAGCCGAAGAATCCTAGGGTGTTCCCTCCCACCTCTCCAACACGCACCTGGAGACACAACGATGAGAAGGCTGAAGGTGGTTTTTAAAAGCCCCATGATGCTTAGAGTCATTTTATGTAGGGCAAGCTTGAACATTCTGCGTTGGTTGTAACTCCTGTCTTTAATAGCCACAGGGCCAACCCCTCTGAGGCCACTTTCTGAGAAGGGTCAGAAAAAAATCGATAAACAGTAAAAATCTTTTAGGCCTCTTTCATTTCATGTGGTGTCTTACAAGCAAGCACGGAGTGGTGTGGTCAAGCAAACAGTTTTGAAATGAAAATCAAAAGAAAATCATCCTGTACTTCCAACTTTGACCAATTTAAAAGGCAGACAGACTTTCTACATTGGCCCTTTTGGCATATGGAACAGAGTAGACAGTGAATGCATTTTTCCATGAATCTGCTGGTCACAAAGGTGAATAATTAACAGACAATTGCCTCAGTAGGAGGCGTACAGCTGTGTTCCATCTTAGTTAACTCATCTATTATAAACCATCCCAACAAAGTGCACAAGCAGGGACTGAAATAAATCAAACGGAGGCCATTAATGGTGAGACAAAACCTTCTTTCAGATAATAATGAGTTTCTGATCAGGAACACTCTGCAACATGCTACATTAACACAAATGGAGAACCCAGATCAAGAAGTAGCGAGAGGACATCAGCCTTGGTTACATGTTCAGTCAACTAGAAGGCAGAGTAATCCCCTTTGACCTGGCAGGACTATAAATAGCTACGTTCATTTTGCAGGAAAAATTATAAAACAAAGAGAGCAACGAGCCCTCTGTATGAGCAGCGTTTCATTCTTAACACCACCCGAGTCTCGCACATTAACAAAGGAAGCCAGTCCTGCTGCAAACCAAGCTGTAACATCCTATAAAGAAAGACGGGGTTGGTTATCCGAGCGAACGTTGTAAACTGAGGCTTAATGTAGACTAAGTGACATCATCTGCATTTATGAACTGATTCAGAAGGTCACTTCCAAAGGCTTACTTGTTTAAAGTTATATAATTAAATTGGATTCTCTGTAAGAATGGCTCTGAGGCAGTTCAGACTGTAGGCTCTATAAATCAACCCAAGTATGTTGCAGGAAAGATGTGAGAACCAGTAGTGCTGTTATCCAATGTTACAACAATCTATTGTTATGCTCAGCGTGGAAAACGCCACCTGAACACTGAAGCTGTGATAGGCTAGTTGGCTCGTCAACGATGAGCAGAGCCAATCTCTGCTCATCAGACCACATTACATTACATTTACAGCATTTACAGCAGATGCTCTTACCCAGAGCAACCCACAACTGATACAGTACAAGCAATTGTGGTTTAAGATTAACAGTGACAGCTGGGACTGGTCTTGAACCCTGGATCTTCTGGTCCAAAGTCCAGTACCTTACACACTGAGCCACCACCAGTCCCAAAACCTTGAAATATTTTTTTTTTCCCCCAATCCTAATGGTTCACAGTGTGTGCTCTTTTCCTAAAGAATTACACCTCCATGTGCACTTTGCATAAAACATTTTGTGAATGGTATCCATGCCAAGCTTTTTTTTTTTTTAATAATACCATTCGTATTTGTCATAACCTTCCATGGCTTATCCCTCTTGAAATGTGAAGTGATTTTGCCCTTTTTGTAACTGATGCTCTTGAAAATGGGACACCCACTATTTACCACTTGTAATGCGTTTAGCATTCGGTTTTACACGATCGCATAATCTATCAAGAAAAGTCAAACCAGACAACCTGGCATCTACTATGAAAAACTGGTCACAGAATCCCTGTGTGGTACAAGCAATTCCGCCACTCCACCACCAGACATGCCATTTACTTAACTGGACTGACAACAATGGATTGGCACTCTGGCTAGGGTTGATTCCTGCCTTGTGCCCTGTGCAATTAGTTTCTGACTCCTTGTTTAAGCAGGTATACTAATGAATGAACAAATCAATGACCTGCAAGTAAATCTTCGTTATTGAATATCTCTTATGAATTTTAGCAGGCATTTCTGTGACTTGGATGACCATGAATGCAGAACTGTTGGAGATTTCAAAACGTTTTTGCCACAGACTGAGCATGAAGCCATTTTTGTATCTTATTCAACTGACCATAACTTTCGTTTCATTTCCTTTCCAAATGCAGAAATGTGGACTTTTCAAAGCCTGGGACTTTACAGTCGAATTCCAAATAATCTAGCATTATTGTGCTTTGGCATTTTACATGTTTAATTCTGCATTATGTTGCTTTGAGATTTGACATATTTAATGCCAACTGAAATGCCGGTCCTTTTTTTTAATATCTTTTAACTGATAACAAATCTAGTATAACTCAACTGATCAGCTGTGTTTGTAACTGTGCTTTAAAAACGTCAATGTCAAGCTCATTTTCTTCCTGTTTTTCTGCTATGTTTGTTCACCCCATTTGCCATATTATGGAAAACTATCCAATAATATCTGTTTTATGTAGCAGCTTTTAACCTTCAGTGTTTGATGAGGAAAAAGGTAGGAAAACAAAATGATTGCCAATACTAGATCTAAGCAGT
The DNA here is from genome assembly GCA_025084515.1 of Ancistrus triradiatus. Classification (NCBI taxonomy): domain Eukaryota; kingdom Metazoa; phylum Chordata; class Actinopteri; order Siluriformes; family Loricariidae; genus Ancistrus; species Ancistrus triradiatus. Next base: position 740,721 of record JAJAGP010000017.1, read on the forward strand.
TGCTTGCAATTACAGCATTATGGAGTCAAACCCACAACCTTACACACCCAACATTTCGTTCAATATCAAAAGCGATTATATAGACGCTCTTTAAAAGCAGCACAATGGCCTTTCAAGGTCTAACCTGAGACAAGGTGGAACTAGTGGAACTAATGACAAGCATAATGAGTGCCTTTCTATTTGAGTGACATGCACCCCTGTGAGCCATTGTAGGGAAACGCAACATCAAGGAGATTAATTTTAAATTCTGTCCACTTCCTTCCTCTACTCATACATCATGCCAATCCCTGCAAGCAAATCAAGTAATCAGTCTTGTTTATTGAGGGAACAATGTGGTGCTGCAGAACAATAACATATAGTCCACAGAGGGCAAAAGGATGGCACTCAATATGAAATTAAAGTAACAATACATCACTTTGCAGGTTCTTAACATTGGTAGCATAAATACAGTGGTGCTTGAAAGTTTGTGACCCCTTTAGAATTTCCTGTGTTTCTGCCTAAATATGACCTAAAACATCATCAGATTTCACACAAATCTTAAAAGTAGATAAAGAGAACCCAGTTAAACAAATGAGACAAAAATATTATACTTGGTCATTTATTTATTGAGGAAAATGATCCACTATTACATATTAGTGAGTTTTGCTTTCAGTTTCAGTATCTGGTGTGACCCCCCCTGTGCAGCAATAACTGCAACTAAACATTTCCTGTAACTGTTGATCAGTCCTGCACACCGGCTTGGAGGAATTTTAGTCCATTCCTCCGTACAGAACAGCTTCAGCTCTATGATGTTGGTGGGTTTCCTCACATTAGCTGCTCGCTTCAGGTCCTTCCACAACATTTCGATTGGATTAAGGTCAGGACTTTGACTTGGCCATTCCAAAGGATTAACTTTATTCTTCTTTAACCATTCTTTGGTAGAACGACTTGTGTGCTTATGGTCGTTGTCTTGCTGCATGACCCACCTTCTCTTGAGATTCAGTTCATGGACAGATGTCCTGACATCTTTCTTTAGAATTATCTGATATCATTCAGAATTCATTGTTCCAACAATGATGGCAATCCGTCCTGGCGCAGATGCAGCAAAACAGGCCCAATCCATGATACTACCATCACCATGTTTCACAGATGAGATAAGGTTCTTATGCTGGTATGCAGTGTTTTCCTTTCTCCAAACATAACACTTTTCTGTTAAACCAAAAAGTTCTATTTTGGTCTAATCCGTCCAGAAAACATTCATCCAATAATTTTCTGGCTTGTCCACGTGATCTTTAGCAAACTGCAGACGAGCAGCAATGTTCTTTTTGGAGAGCAGTGGCTTTCTCCTTGCAACCCTGCCATGCACACCATTGTTGCTCAGTGTTCTTCTGATGGACTCATGAACATTAACATTAGCCAATGTGAGAGAGGCCTTCAGTTGCTTAGAAGTTACCCTGGGGTTCTTTGTGACCTCGCCAACTCTTACACACCTTGATCTTTGTTGGTCGACCACTCCTGGGCAGGGTAACAATGGTCTTGAATTTCCTCCATTTCTACACAATCTGTCTGACTGTGGATTGGAGGAGTCCAAACTTTTTAGAGATGGTTTTGTAACCTTTTCCAGGCTGATGAGCATCAACAACTCTTTTTCTGAAGTCCTCAGAAATCTCCTTTGTTCGTGCCATGATACACTTCCACAAATATGTGTTGTGAAGAGCAGACTTTGCTAGATTCCTGTTCTTTGAATAAAACAGGGTGCCCACTCACACCTATCATTCCATTGCTTGAAAACACCTGACTCTAATTTCACCTTTAAAATAACTGTTAATCCTAGAGGTTCACATACTTTTGCCACTCACTAATATGTAATATTGGATCATTTTCCTCAATAAATAAATGGCCAAGTATAACATTCTTGTCTCATTTGTTTAACTGGGTTCTCTTCATCTAGTTTTAGGACTTGTATAAAAATCTGATGTGTTTTAGGTCATATTTATGCAGAAATACAATAAATTCTAAAGGGTTCACAAACATTAAAACACCACTGTAACTTAATGCAAAACATCAAAAGTAACAACATAAGAAAACTTCAGTAATAAACATAGGATAATGGTTGTATAGTCCAATTAAGCGTGCAGTATTAATACATTTTCTTCAAAACTACCACTCTTATAAAAGTCACTCAAAGTAAAACAAAAAGCAAAAATACTTAAAAAGTTTCATTTTGACCATGTTTAACCACAGTTTCTAAACTCTTAATGGACCCTCGTATAGGCAAACAAATGGTTTAGGATTGCTATTAGTTGCAGCAGAGCCTGATCCCCACTATTCAGCCCAGCATTATTGATAAGACTTTTTATTATGTACACCTGTTCAACTGCTCGTTATCTAATCAGCAAATCACATGGGAGCAACTTAATGCATTTAGGTACATAGACATGGACAAGATGACCTACTGAAGTTCAAACCAAGAACCAGAATGGTTAAGAAAGATAATCTTAGTGAGTTTGAATGTGCCATGGTCGGTGCTAGATGGGCTGGTCTGAGTATTTCAGAAACTGCTGATCTACTGGGATTTTCACACAGAACCATCTTTAGGGTTTAGAGAGAATGGTCAAAAAATATTAAAGTAAAATATAAAAGAATAAAATAGCAGTTCCCTGGCAATGCCTTGTTGATGCCAGAGGCCAGACTGGTTCGAGCTGATAGAAAGGCAGCAGTAACTCAAACACTCGCTACAACCGAGGCCTGCAGAAGAGCATCTCTGAAAGCACAACACATCAAACCAGTGACTGGCAGATGGGCTACAGCAGCAGAAGACCATACCAGGTGCAGCTCTTGTCAGCTAAGAACAGGCCATTGGGACTGCAATTCACATGGGGTCAACAAAACTGGACAATAGAAGACTGGAAAAACCCTTGCCTGAGCTAATGAATCTCTATTTCTGCTGTGACATTCGGACAGTAGGGTTAGATTTTGGCATAAACATCATGAAAGCATGGGTCCATCCTGCCTTGCATCAACGCTTCAGGCTTGTGGTGGTGGTGTAATGATGTGAGGGATATTTTCCTGGCACGCTTTCAGCCCCTTAATACCAACTGAGCATAATTTAAAAACCACAGCCTACCTGAAGCTACTTCCGCAGGATAACGAGCCATGGCACAAAGCTCAAATCATCTCAAACTGGTTTCTTGAACTTCATAATGAGTTCTCTGTACTCAAATGCCCTCCACAGTCACCAGATCTCAATCCCAATTGAGCACCTTCGGGAAGTGGTGGAATGGGAGATTCACATCATGAATGTGTAGCCGACAAATCTGCAGCAACTGTGTGATGTTATCACGTTAATATGGACCAAAATATGTCCTCTCTATATCTACCACAAACCTTTGACCTGCAAAGCAAACCCTCCCATCATGTAAACCAAACACTCTTGCCACACTTAAGACTGGTATCAACCAACATGTAAACTTGGCCAGAGATGCACAAAGGCTAAATCAGACACACTCAGCAGAGCATTTTAAAATAAGTCGTCTATGCATTTTTTAAATAAATGTTTATATGGTAGAAGATGAGAAGAGCAGTACATTTCCACAAAGTAGACATAATCTGGCTAATTAGACTAGACTGTTTTAGAGAAGCTGGCAAGTTGTTCAAGCATGCTGCAAATCACACATGGTGACAGAAGTAGTTAGGAGACCCCACCCAGGACACCCAAGACATGCCCAAACAACTGCAGGTCCATATAAAACAAATATAATAAAGCAATAAGGCACGAGAGGGTGTGCATTATTGTGAATATATCACAGGAAAGAGGTGTTGTTAGGCCCGACGCGAAGCCTAAAGCCTGAAACTAAAACAAGTTTAAATTTAGATGTATTGTATCCATAATCAAACACAGTGGTACCTCTGTTCTTGGCCACCTTGGAGCTCGGTGAATTCTGTTGTCAACGCATTTTGACTAGACAAATTTGTCTCACCTCTTGTCATTTGCTCACTTGTTTGTTTGTGTTAATTGCATTGCACATTTCTGTTCCTATCAAAAAGGATGGATCAGCAATTGCGCTATAGTTGATCTTTGACTTTTAGGTAGTCCAAAAAGTTCAGGATCTTTGCCGGGGGGTTTCGTACAGACAGATCTTTCATATTGTCATCTTTGTAGTATTTGTTCCTGGTGTCATTTGTTGCAGGGCAGTCTATTAATAGATGTTTTATTGTTAGTTGTAAACGACAGTTTTGACAGGATGGCGCATCTTCCCCAAGGCTGGAGGTGGCGGTGTGTTAGGGTCGAATGGCCTATGTGACACCTTGTTAGTGCTGTTTGGTTTCGTCTTTTTAATGGGTACCAAGTGGGAGCCCTCTCGAGCCTCGGTTTGATATCGTGTAGTTTGTCTGATGTGCATGGGCTCCATTCTTCCTGCCATATGTTTTGGCAGTGTGTTCTGACCCTGTAGAGGGCGTCGGTGGGTGGGACAAAACAACAGGCGATTTCTTTTTCAGCAGATTTTTTGGCTAGGTTGTCTGCCCTCTCGTTACCCATTATGTTATAATGGCCGAGGATCCAGCAATACGTGATGTAGACTCCCCGCTCTCTTAAGTCTTTGTCCTTCGCTAGGAGTTCTGCAATGATGGGGTGATGCGTTTGTAGGGATGTTAGTGCTTGTAAGCAAGATTTAGAGTCGGTGCATATTAGGAAATACTTGTGTGGCATTTGCTCAGTACTCAGCTCACTTGCTTAAACTTGTCTGAGTCGAGCAGTGCGACTCATTTCAGCCAAAACTCAATTCATGATTCAATACACAGTGAGCTCTTGCTCAGGTTTTTATGTTTATGGTGTTGTTCTTTATGTTTAACTGTACTGTATTCTCAGTGCAAATAATTCTTCATGGGTCCTAAAAAGGTTTGTTTATAAAGAGCCAACCGAAAGCAAAGCAGGAACTGAATCCTCCAAAACACAGGCTGGAGTTAGCATTAGCAGCTATGCTAGCACCCGGAGTTCACCAACAGGGTAAGTGTTTTGGTTTTACTTTCACTTCAATCCATTACTCACTAAATTACATGACATTTTCCTACACTTTATTATAAAACAAGCCTTGTGTCATTGATTTTGGCCAGCTGTAGGTTAATATAGGTGTTAATGTGTAATAAGCTCCGCTATGATAGAGTACAGACTATATTAAGCTCTTCAGTTCATGATACATTTAACGTATTATGGACTTGTCAGAACGCATCTCCTTCACAAATCAGGCAGCACCTGTACAATACAACTCCTTTATTGCGTATAATGCCTTATACAGTGTGGATTTTCTGGGGGTCTGGAACAGATTAATTAAATTTACATTATTCCTTTGCATTTTTGGTACTTGACGAACCTTCTGGAACGAATTAATGATGAGAACCGAGGTACCACTGTAACTGAACTTTAAGGACATCAGGCAGTTTTAGGTTGATCGCTGACTCCAAGACATTTGGGAAAGCCAATAACAAGCTAGGGTTAGATGGGCCTTTTCTGTTTTATTATGGAGTTCTAACTCTTCGCTACCCCATCGTGTGGTTGGGAATTAATACTCCATTAGCATGTGGCTAATGTCTCAGAAATCACAGATTTGGGACACACAATACCATTCCACAGTGCTAACTGCCAACGTGACTTATTAGCAAGGCCTACTTTACCCTGCACTCTGTCTGGCCACCCCACTGCTAGTCGGCTCGTCACTAAATTTGTTTAATTAGATAATTACGGATGCTGCTCTGTGGTTTAAATGTCTTAATTAGTCAAACTAAATGCTGGTCTCTCACCCCTCTATGGCATTTTCGCATGTAGGCTGCATACATGACTTAGTTCTAAACAACCCAAACTTGTTTACATACAAGTCATAAAGCTGGAGGTGCCATGATCTCTATTGTCAATAGTTTTAGTCATTTTAATGTGTCTGGTCTGGTAAAGCTTTCAGACAAATAATTATTTGTGTTTGTCTGGGGACGCTGCATTAGGAGGCAGTTGTAACAATCAGCCTTTATGCAGTCCAAATGTGAAGAAATCAGTAGAAATTGGTGGTTTGAGGAAGAAAGGAGAAGAAAGTTTCCTTTCTTTTTAGAGGAAGAAACCTGACAGTTCAACAGCTCTCTGCCAGACACGTGCTCCAAGGCAACTTGGGCCACTGCTCTTACACCTTCAAACAGTTCAAATCCCCATCTGGAAGAGTTTTGAGTGATTTGCATTTTTTATGGCCTTCTGGTGGGCCATGGAGCCAGACGTGGGACTTGAGTGCAGTCGTGCACACTGTGAGTCTCGTCTGCAGCTGAACTCCGTCCAAGAATAAAGCTTCGGCAAGGCACTGCTCAGTCTCAACCAAAAATACAGTTAGTTGGGTTGGTTTGGATTCCATGAGTAATCAGACCTGGGTGCTTACATAATATATTTAACCTCAATTTCTACCATAGATTCAAATACCAGGATAGCATTCTACACAGAACTAGGCTTACATCTCCTTAAATTTTCATGTTTACTTTAGCAGGTTTGTCGGCTGCACATCCATGATGAGAATCTCCCATTCTGACACATCCCAGATGTGCTCTGTTGGATTGAGCTCTGGTGACTGTGGAGCCATTTTGTACAGTGAACTCATTCTCATGTTCAAGAAACCAGTTTGAAATGATTTGAGCTTTGTGATATGGTGCATTATCCTGCTGGCCATCAGAAGATGGTACACTGTAGACATAAAATGATGCACATGGCCAGCAGTAACACTCAGACATGACGTGGCATTTAACCGATGCTCAATGGGTATTAAGTGGCCCAAAGTGTGCCAAGAAAATATCTGCACACCATTACACCACCAGCAGCCTGAGCTGTTGATACAAGGCAGGATGGATCCATGCTTTCATGTTGTTCATGCCAGATTCTGACCCTACCATCTGAATTTCACAGCAGAAATCGATACTCATCAGACCAGGCAATGTTCTCCAATCTTCTTTTGTCCAATTTTGGTAAGCCTGTGTGAATTGTAGCCTCGATTGCCTGTTCTTAGCTGTCAGGAGTGGCACTTGTTGTTGGTTTCTGCTGCTGTAGCCGATCTGCTTCCAGGTTTGACGTGTAGTGCATTCAGAGATGCTCTTCTGAATCCCTTGGTTGTCACAACAAATAACAAACACATTTTTGTTATTGTTGCCTTTCCATCAGCTCGAACCAGTCTGGCCATTCTCCTCTGACCTCTGGCATCAACAAGGCATTTTTGCCCAGAAAACTGCGGCTCACTGGATGTTATTTTTTCTTTTTCTGCCCATTCTGTATAAACCCTAGAGTGTGTGTGTGTGTGTGTGTGTGTAAATTGCAGTAGATCAGCAGTTTCTGAAATACTCAGACCAGCCCGTCTACTTCCAACAACCATGCCACATTCAAAGTCACGTAAATTACCTTTCTTCTGCGTGTGATTTCTAAAGAATGCAAATTATATCTGTATAATGTGGATTGAGGATTGAAAATTTGTTGATCCTTTAGATTTTTTATTTTTCTGCATAAATAGGGACTAAAACACCACCCTATTTTCACACAAGTCCTAAAAATAGATGAAGAGAACACTACTAAACAAATGAAGGAATATATTATACTTCATCATTTATTTATTGGGGAAAATGATCCAATATTACATACCTGCGAGTGGCAAAAGAATGTGAATCTCTAGGATAAGCTGTTCATTTGAAGGTGTGATTATAGTCAGTCTTTATAATTATGAAACATAGACGGTAGAAGAAACAGAAATGGTTTACTGAAGGGTTGTATTGGGTGGGGGTTCTTTTTTGTCCATTTTACTGAATCCCAACCCAAGCAAACGGATTAAGAGGTAGCTGCACTTAAAGATTACCCATGGAGGCATGTCAGTCAGAATGCTTTGTTGCAGATACAGGCAGCAATGGGTTATCTTGAGTGCCTCCTCACTGCTTCTGGGAGACAACACTTGTCAGAAGCTCGCAAGCACATGGAAGTGTGTTCAACCTTTTCTCCTACAGTGAAACTTGCGCTTGGAAAGGACAGAACATAAGCAGATGTTCTGTAACAGGCTGAATCGGTGGAGCACAGCTGAGGATCTGGCTTCAGCCCCAGCACACACTCATGCCATTTGCTGCTCCAGCTGTGGACTGCGAATACCTTTATGACTTGCACAGAGGAGAGCCAGAGGACAGGAGAGGCGACAGAGGTATGACAATGATAACTCAGCAGGGTAAGAGCTGGCTCTTGCCAGAAATAAACTGACAATGAGGCTAATTGAGGGCTGCGTGACTATTCACCAGGATGCATCACTGTAAGCACTTCAGGTCAGAACAATGTCAGCTGTCATGTCATTGTGAATATGAAAAATACACAAACTTACTGGCGTGAGAAAAAAACGTGTGTTAAAAAGAGAGAACTGACCTGCTCTACCCACACACCCGATGCCTCCTCTGGCCCCCACAGTATCATGGTCTTGTCCATGGACGCAGAGAGCAGGCTCAAAGGCTGTTCCACTGAGTCACCTACGGGGAGAGAGTCACAATTCGATTCAGAATACCAAGTTCATGATTCAGTTTTACTACGATTTTTTTTTTCTAAAGTGTAAACAACAGGGGTGTAACGATGTAGCGAATGCAAAAATGGGACGATGTCCATTAGGTGGGACGATGCATCGTCTGCCTATTTGATGTATAAATCCTTGATTTTTGCATCTGATGCAATGCCATCTCAGACGCATATCCCATTCTCAGTGAGAACCCTAATTTCTTTTAATTGCAGGGACCTAAAGCTTTTTTGTTTACCTTTTTCATACAAGAAAAGTACGCATTATTTGTTATTCTTCAGAAATAAAAAGGAATGTTTTCCCCGGTTATTTAACATATGGTGAAGGTACAGTCAGATAAATTAATGCTTTATTGTACAACTATACAACAAAATTAGGATTGGTGCTCCAGAACAGTGCAAACCTATACAAAAACAAAATAAGACAGTCACAGGCAGATTAGGTCAGTCAAACACACAGAGACTTTTGATTAGTATTGGCACCGACAGAATAAATATTGAATATAAGAAATACTGTGCAGAGGTATTGCACTGATAGAATATGGCATTTTGTTTACAATTTTCAACCTAATGTTCCTAGTAATTTATTTTACGTACAAGGGACTAAAATGATATTGTTAAACAACTTGGAAAATGTCCATTGTTTACACTATAGAAACAAAAAAAAGGAAATGTTCTTTTGTCAAATGTAAAATGTGAACTCGTGAATGGAATCAAATCGTGAGCAGAGTCTATCCTTACACCCATAGTGAACAAAGCAAAACAATACACATTTTCTTCATTCATTCACTTTCTTATCCACTTGATCTGCCAGGATTGGAGGGAGGGGGACAGGACAAACAGGTATTGAACAATTCGTGGTGCATAAAGTAAAACAAATAATATAAGATGAAACACAAGAAATGTGGAACCATAAAAATAGAGAGATATTGAAATATCTGTACAGAAAAGTGCACAGAGACGTGTACTAATGCTATCAGTAGATACTGCACAGTAGTGAAGTAGCAGATTGTATATTATTGCACATTGTAATATTAGCGCTTGGGAATGGTATGGGTATGGGCGCATGACGTATGATTGCACCCTCTGGTTTTCAAAACTTGCAACTGCATTAGATGGAGTTTGTTTGCTACATCATCGCACTAGTAACAGGCCAATTTAGAATGACCAATTAACCTTAAACATGTTTTTGGAATGTGACAGGAAACCGGAGTACCTGGAGTAAACCCAAACGAACAATGTGCAAGCATCCTCGTGACATCTTTCCATTGCAATGCATTGTGTCATTGTTACACCGCTAATGAATAATACTACAAAAGAAAGCATGAACGAATACCTTTTAGAACTGGTGGTTGCCAGTGGATGCCATACACCCAGTTCTCATGGCCAGCCAGTACAGTCTCGAGTGCCACCGCATACACTGTTAGAGAGGAAGTGAGGGGCCTGTGATGAGAGTGCAATGTAATTTAGCATAACAAAAAACGTTAATGAACATGAATAGGCCTCACCGCATCCCTTCACCTCAAAGACATCCTCCTTCACCCTGAGGAGTCCTTCAGCAGGTGTCTCCGTTTCACCCTTAACTACCAGCCTCCACACTCTAATCAGACAGTCCTGGGAACAGCTGGCCAAAAGGAGCTCTCCATCTAAAAGGACATACACGAAAACATCCCACATGCTTCACCAACTTAACTCTATTAGTCATGCAGACCACAAAGCACATAGTTGGAATTGATAGATTTAATTAAGCATTAGAAAAACTCAGTTTTGACAGTCACCAATTCAAAGCCTTTTAAGTCTCTTGTCCTGTGCATAATATTCTTGTTGTACAGATATATGAGCTTTATACAAGCATATTAACGCCTGAATTAATGGCTGTGAAACTCGCACATACGCAGATAGTGTTTTATTTTAAACAATAATATTAATTAAAACTCAATATGAAAACATTTTATACACTACTGTACAATACAGTAATTCCTATCTTAGTATCTTGTATAAAACACGTACCAAAAATGAAAAGAACACTGCACGAGTACTAGATTTCTGTCATTCAGACATGAATCAGATGTATATAAGACAGATTTTTATTTCCTAATATAATTCTAAAGAACTCGGCCTTTAAAGTGAACGGACATTGATCAGATGGACATTGAACAGCGCATATCTGTAGTGTGAAAAATTATATTTAAAAAGAGAGAGAAAAATGCAGATAGCAAACAAATGGAGCTCAGGAAACAAAGGCTTTGTGTCCTTCAAAACCACAAGCAAAAACTCAAAATAAGAGGAAATTCTCTTTATTTAACGTCATATCAGCTGCAGTGGCCATTTCACAACAAGCACAAAGTTACTCTGAAATTAATCATACAAACACTGGATTAAATCAGCATAATCAACTAAAGCATGTTTTTTGAATGTGGGAGGAAACCGGAGCACCCAGAGTAAACCCACATGGACACAGAGAGGACATACAAACTCCACACAGATGGAGTCCGAGGTCGGCATGCAAGAATTTTTATTTTGGAGCATTACTATTAGAAATATTATTATTTATTCAGTAAGTATAGTCCACTCTTAATTGAAACAGCATCAGCTTTAATGGAAACACTTACCTTTTACTGCCCATTCCACACTACGTATCCAATCCTCATGGCCTTGAAGTGTGAGGACCTTCTGAAACTGAACCACACACACTAAATATTTAAAAATCTTGTTAATCTTAATAATCTTGTTAACAATACTACAACAATTATTTATATATTTAAGTATAATTATTTATTATACTACAACAAACATTGAAAAATACTGATACCAAATTAGAGAACAGATTCTACACAAGCGAAATAAACATAGGATTTTAACCAGTATACTTAACATGTACAGGTACTCCGTGGTTTACAATACAGTTACCACCAGATTGACAAACGGCGCATAAACACCTGATTTAAACAGGTTTTTAGTAGAACGTACATATGTTAATGAATACCAATCATTTGCAGATATGCAGTTATAAACCACATACAATTATATACAGCATACAATTACCATAACCCACGCCCACAAATAACAAATGACGACCATATAACAAAGCCTTTGGACTGAGGAACACAGCAAAAATTCTCGTAAAGTGCCTCAGAAAAAGGTAAGAAAAAACTATTCTGATGCGATAATCATTGTATTATTGAACAAAGTGGACTCAAATCGACACATTTTATTTTCGAGAGTCCACAATGCGTTTTGGGTCCTAAAAAAGCAGCTTTAGAGCAAGATTTGAGCTTTAGAGTCCAGGATTTGGTTTGGCACGAAATAACACATCAGCACACACCGTCCAGCGGCACTTCCTCAAAAAGCCTGTCTGTTGCAGACGAACGAATCAGCAGCATTATTGGTGAAACTTCTTAGTCAGGTATCATCCGTGGTGGTGGCAGTGATCCGCAGATGGACCCAAATCCAATGGCAAGTTAAAACTAGAAAGCCCAACTTTCTAGGACTCCAACTAGCTAGAATAACCATAGCCGATATTTTGATCGTTTGACGTTTGCATGCTTATTTATTATAATATAGAACAAAAAAGCATTTCTCATGTTAGTATAGGTCACAAAAATGTCAGAAAGACAACTAAGTTTTGATCATTATTTAGATATTGATAAAATGAAGCATGCAGTACTAGTTATTTTCACTTGGTGCGCTTTTTGCGAATGGACTTGCAGCTACAGTCTCACATTCCACAAAGACCTGCTCCAAACAGTTCCCATAAATAACTTTATGACATTTGTCACAAATAGCTTGAGTTTTATTTTGCTTGCAGTGTCTATTCATTTGGAACTGCCTCCTTTTCTTTGCAATCTGCTGCTGTGGTAGCCTAAGATTTTGGGACTACAAACATTTATGACCGCAGCAAGAAATTTAGGAAAGAAAGGGTTTGAAGAACGAATACACGCAAATTCGTTCTGCTCGCGTTTCATGAATGAGGCCAAGTAACTATGTTTCCAAGGTGGACCTGTGTGGTATTTGTACCTGATAAGACAGTTAATAAGCACAAAAACAACACAGATGCACCGAATAAACTGGCCACTCAAGCTACATCACATTAAAATGATTTCAAATCTCTTCGGCATGTAGCCCATTTGCAGTTATTGAATCATATATAGACTCTTACAAACCTGTCCACTATGCTGCACATACAGATGTACTTTGCTGTCATCTCCCCCACAAGCCAGGATGGGTACTAAAAGAGCAGGGGGAAAACTATATTATGGACAGCTGGTTATGTCTACAAATGGAAAACTGAATCAGAATACACACTCACACATCACACAAAATAGCAGATTGGCATAATGGTGTTCCATCACAAAGCTAAAGCAATGAGATTTAAACATGGCATTCAGTCTAGCCAGGGCAATGAAGACAAATAGCATACAGCATAAAGCCACCAAATGTACAGCATCAAGCACGACTTACCTCTGCTGCCAGGCAATAACGCCAAAGAGACGTCCATCATGAAGCCGTTGCCAAAAGATATGGTATGGAAGCATTCAGCTAATGGAGATCATAAACAAACCAAGAACAAATTCACACAGTCGCTCTTCACATGGCATTGATAGCATATTATTTCACAAATCTTGACGTTCTGGCTAGGCATTAACAGAAATAATCACCACAGTTTACAAGTTTATAGTTAGTTAGGTTTTCTTTTACCCATCTTTACCAAGTGAGCTAATAACTTTGCAGTGGGCTGTATACAGTATTACTGTATGTACAACCCCAAAGCAGAATAAGTGGGGACAGTATGGAAAAAGCACTTGTTTTTCCCACACGTTGTTTCGTACCTTTACATTGACTTTTATCTTGACTTTTCACTTGACAACTTTCACTTCAAAATTTCACTTGTTAATAAACAACCATTCCTGCATTTCAGGCCTGCAACACATTGCAAAAAAGTTGGGAGGGGGGCAATTTAGAGCTACGAATGAATTTAAAAAAATAATAAATAAAAAAAAAACCAGGAAACGCAAAGATGGGCAGAGGATCTCCAGTTTGTCAACAAATGCATAAGAAATATTTTGGAATGTTTAAAAACAATGTAAGTCAATGTAAGTGCATATTTCTCCCTCTACAGTGCATAATACCATTAAACAATTCAATCTGGAGGAATTTCAGTGCTTAAAAGCCAAGGGGGCAAGCTTAAGCTGAACGCCCGTGAACAACGATTCCTCAGACGCCACTGCATCAAGAACTGCAATTCAACCACATGGACAAGGGATTACTTTGGCAAATTTTTGTCAAGCATTACAATTAAAGTCACAAATGCCACTTAAAACTGCGAAAAAGTACCGCATGTTAACCACATCCAGGAGCGGTGTTGACTTCTCTGGGATCAGAGGCATGGGATGGACCATCACACAGTGTAAACGTGTATTGTGGTCAGAGGAATCAGCATTCCAGATCTATTTTGGAAAAAATGGACGCTGCGTGCTCCGGACCAAAAACAGAAAGAATCATCCAGACTCTTATCAGCAACAAGTCCAAAAGCCAGCATCTGTCATGGTATGGGGTTGTGTCAGTGCGCTTGGCAAAGGCAGCATTAATGCAGAAAAGTACATTGAGCTCTAACAGCAACAAATGCTAGATCTTTTCCAGGGAAATCCATGCATTTTCAACAAGACAATGCAAAACCACATGCTGCACACATTACAAAGGCATAGTTTTTTAAGTTTTTTACAGACGGACTGGGCAATACTGGACAGCCATCTAGATTTAGGATAGATGTAGCTAACCTGTCTCTCACAGCCTTGGGTCCCACTAATAGCACCTCAGTTTTATCTGAGTTAAGTAAGAGAAAATTAAATAACATCCAATCTTTTATTTCCTTTACACAGTCCTCGATTTTTGTTGATTGTAAGGCTGCTCATTAGGTTTGGCTGATATGTACAGCTGGCTAAAGCGTGTGTATCATCTGCAATAGCAGTGGAAAACTAATGCCATGCTTACGAATAACTGAGCCTAGTGGCAGCATGTACAGAGAGAATAAAGCGGGCCAAGCACTGACCCCTGATTGCTTTGTAATGCCTCTTCTTTCAATTACGTAATATCGCTAAACTTAGAAATATCCTCTCTTTTAATGATGCAGAAAAAAAACTTGTTCATGCTTTTATAACCTCAAGGTTGGGATTACTGTAACGCCTTACTTACTGGATGCTCTAGTAAATCTATAAATAAACTTCAGTTATATTCAGAATGCAGCTGCCCGTGACGTGCTAACTCGAACTAGAAAATTTGATCATATCACTCCTGTGTTCTATCATCACTGCACCTGGTTACCAGTCAAATTCCGCATTGATTACAAAATACTTCTTATAACTTAAAAAGGCTCTACATGGCCTGGCCCCACATTATCTGAGTGAACTCTTAGAGTTTACAATCCAACTCGTCTACTTCGTTCGCAGGGTGCAGGACTTCTTTTAGTTCCTAGAATTAAAAAGTCACCAGCAGGGGGAAAGGCTTTCTCATACAATTAAAACAGAACTGTCAATTTCAAAAAACAAACACAACACCAACACAAAAAAAAAAAACATGCCCCAACTATGGAATAAACTTCCCACTTTCGTTCGAGAATCAGACACCCTCTCCAAAGTTTTTAAGTCTAGGCTAAAGACATACTTATTTACACAGGCTTTTGACTAGATTTAGACCAGGTTGCATGGTTTGGGGTTGCTGAGGCCGGAGTCTGGAAGTCATGTCTGGCCTGCCTGCCTTGTCCGCTTGCCGGGAGTGTCGGGGTGGGCGGTCTGGCTGAACTAGGCTTGGTCACCTCGTGATCTTGACTCATGCAACCTTGCCTTAGAATAAGGGCAGAGGCTGGGGGGTTCATAGTCATAAAAGATCTTATGGTGATCAGAGACGTTTGGTAGTGCTGTCTTCTGCCGCTCGTGGGGGTTGCCAATGTCTCATGTGATCCCTCTTGGCGATGTGTTTCCTTCCAGTTTCTCCTCTTTCTAGCTTTCTAGCTATGCTGCTATAGCTAATGCTGCCGGGGTCCTCATGCTACACTGGCATCAGTGATTGACATGGCATCAGTGATTGTTAATAGGGACACTGTGCTCTTAATCAATAACTAATTACATTTTTCTGTTTTTTCTCTCCGAGCTGTGTTCCGGCAGTTCCGGCCCCACACATGATGTAACATCTGATGGAGCTCCACTGTGGCATAAATTCACATTTTATTCGACCATGACTCCATGACTTTTAGTTTCGCTCTTAGATTTATCATCATACCCGGGCCACTTAATGTGTCGATGTGCATACTTCACATTCTATTCGACACTTTTTGACTCAATGACTTTAGTTCGCTCTTAGATTTATCATCATACCCGGCCACTTAATGTCGATGTGCATACTTCACATTCTATTCGAAACTTTGACTCCATGGACTTTAGTTCGCTCTTAGATTTATCATTACGCCGCCCAAGGAGGTTGGGTCCCTTTTTGAGTCTTGGTCCTCCAAAGGTTTCTTCCTAGAACTAGGGAGTTTTTCCTTGCCACTGTCGCCCTAGGCTCGCTCAATTTGGGATTGGACGTAGTTATTAGGAGATAATCTAAACTTGTAAAGTTGCTTTGAGACAATGCTCCATTGTAAAAAGCGCTATATAAATAAATCTGACTTGACTTGACTTGACATAGCTGTGGAAGAAGAGGGTTGGGTAATGAACTGACCTGCCTGCAGTCCTGACCTGTTCCCAATAGAGAATGTGTGGAGAATTTTAAAATGAAAAATTTGATGACGACGACGACGACAACCCCGTACTGTTATATTATTATAAGACGTGTTCGCAGGAAGAATGGGACAAAATAACACCTGAAACACTAAATCGCTTGGTATCCTATTTGGAAAAATGGCCCTTTAAGTGTGGTGAAATGGAATAACAACATTACAAAGTGGTAAATGCTTTACCGTCCCAACTTTTTTTTTGCAATGTGTTGCAGGCCTGAAATACAGAAATGGATGTTTATTAACAAATTAAATGAAGTTGACCAGACAAAACAAAACATCTCAGGTTCATACTGTCTGCAATGAAATAAAAGTCAAAGTAAATGTAAGAATCACTGTGTTTTTTAATATGCATTTTCCATACTGTCAATATTTTTTCTGATTTGGGGTTGTATATTAAGGCAAATATATTGCTCACCATTTCTTTCCAAACACAACACTGTGCAGAAGTCTTAGGCCACCATTAGATTTGTTGTTTTAGCAATGATATAATGACCACATAACATAGTTGACAATTGGACCCAATGATTTCAAATTTGGATTAGTCACTCCATAATACTCTTTTCCACTGATCTTCAGAGGAGGTGACACTGAACACTTGCCACTGTAATGGACTAATGAATAAATGTGAAGGTGTCTATTCTTGAACTCATCTTCTTTTACAAGTAATCATACATTTTCAGCAGGAATGAGGTCCAGATAAAGTGTTCCATCATGCTGGTCAAATCAGCCTCACACATTTGTTCCTGTGCATTCTATATCACGGAATCACAGGCAAACCCATGTCTACTAATCTGAGCACATCACAGATTTACAGTCATATACAGTTCAGTAACTGTGGCACTTAGCCATCTGCAGGTGAGTTGTTGTTAGTGTCGGTGTTAAAGCCATCTTCCATATCATTCACAAATTCGTTAGCAGTTCTTCATTACATCAATCCCTGCCTAGTTTGGCATCAGTTCCCAGTCACTGAAAAGTTGCCACAAGTCTGCATGGAGCGATAGCTCTCAGCTGCAGTTAATACAATCCTTGTCAATATGGATGATGTTGTTCACGGAGCCATCATACTATTCACTGAGACACAGACTTCCATTGACGGGTGTCTTTTTGCCGATGGAAATGCAACAACATCCACTGTATTGTTATAATCTTACTCCTGTCACGAACAGCAACTGACGCTAAAATGATGTAAAATAAATAAATAAACAAACAAAAGCCACTTCGCCTCCTTAAACATATTCTGACAATCCACCAGGTGTGTAACTTATTAACACTAAACAATAAGGCACAGCTGTTAGTGGATGTGGCAGATCCATTGGATTGATGCTAAGAGCCACCAGATGAAAACAGCAGTTCCTGAGGGCCAGTGTTTGAACCCTGGGTAGGGCTTGCAACGTGAAGATCAGGGTGTGTGTTTACAGAACGCTGCAACCAACCACCGCCCTGTCCAGGGTGCACCTCTGCATGTGCCCTGTGAATTCCAGGTTAGGCTCCAGACCTTCCCCTGAGAACAAAACAGGATGCTTTGCCAATAGTGGATGTGCCTGAACAGGATGTGCCTGTTCCATGAGATAAAATGATTCATTATTCACATTAACAATTACAACATAAATCAAACACCCTAATCCCGAGTGATTTACAACTGATACAGCCTGACTAGGTGGAGGGTTAAGTGTCTTACTCAAGGGCTGAACAGTGGCAGCTAGACAGTGTTGGGACCACTTCTGATCACTAATCCTGTACCTAAATGCTGTGCCATCACTTGCAGCATCTACTGCATATAATAGTATTTCAAAAAATACAAAGGCCTAATATACACACTGTTCCATTTTCTTCAGCGCTACCTTAAATCTTCATGACATAGATCCAACAAGGTGCAAGAAGCATTCCTCAGAGATTTTGGTCCACACCGACATGATAGCGTCACACAGTTGCTGTATATTTGTCAGCTGCAGATCCATGATGCAAATCTCCTGTTCCTCCACATCCCAAAGGTGCTCTATTGGATTGAGATCTGGTGACCGTGGAGCCATTTGCATACAGTGAATTCATTGTCATGTTCAGGAAATCAGTTTGAGATGATTTGAGCTTTGTGACATCCTAGTGCGTTATCCTGCTAGAAGTAGCCATCATAAGATTTTACACTGCGGTCATAAAGGGATGGACATGGTCAGTAACAACACTCGAGTAGGCTGTAGCCTTGTTCTGACCTCTGGCACCAACAAGGCATTTTCACCCAGAGAACCGCCACTCGTTGGATATTTTCTCTTTTTCAGACAGTTCTCTATAAACCCTAGAGATGACTGTGCATGGAAATCCCAGTAGATCAGCACTAGATGAAATGCTCAAACCAGCCCGTCTGGCACCAACAACCATTCCATGTTCAGAGTCACTTAAATCGCCTTTCTTCCCATTCTGATGCTCAGTTTGAACGTCAACGATTGTCTGGACAATATCTACATGCATAAATGCATGAGTTGCTTCCATGTGATTGGTTATTTAGGTACAGATGTACCTAATAAAGGGCAAAACTTGAAAATCCTCAGTCATCTAAAATACAATTCATATCGCTCACTCGCTTTCCATAAAAGCAGCTTAATCAATTTCAGGCATGTGGAGGAAGTCGGAGCCTAACCGAAGGCACAGACCACTGCAGGGCTGGCTCATTTGCTCACTCACATTTTAGAGACTGACCTTAATGTCTTTAGAATGGGAGGGGACAAAGGAAATAGCCAGAATAAACCCACATAGAGATGGGGAGAACATGCAAAGTCCACACAGGCAGCACCCAGGCCAGGATTCAAACCTGGGTGTCTGAAAAGATGTGAGGTGGCACTGCTAACCGCCGTGCCACGATAAGTCATAAGTTTAATCAAAAGTTCATGATTAACAGATACAACCTTTTATGAAAAACTGGTATTAAACAAGCAGGTTTTGGATTTCTGGATTCAAGAACACCTATAGACATTGTTCCAGTGTTTCTAGGTGATACAAGGTTTGTTTGGCTTTTAATCAACTCAATTACCTTTCGGCTTTACACATGGCAGAAAGTTAGTGAGGTACTAGGTTTTTTTTTGGCAAAGTCACAGCTGGGACATAATTCCTATGGTGTCAAGGAATTTCAATATTTTATGGGTAATTTTTGATGTTTAGCACACAGGTTTTGTCCTCCGGTATTTTTAGTTTACCGCTAACCTCTTTATTGTGTTTTCACTTGTCACAAGTTGGTGGGGGTTCTCCCTTTAAGAGTTGCAGGTGGGTCAGTTTAGAACGACCTATTCGACATCTTGGCCAAGATGTTTGATCAATTCTATTATGAAAATGTATCACCACATTAGTGTTTATGATGAAGTTTTATCTTCTGCAGTTTATTATTTTTCAGGTCTTCCCACTTGTGTGCTGCCCTGTTGGCTTTCTCATTCCCTGGTATGCCAATGTGGCTTGGAATCCAACATAGTTGTAGATCAAACTTCTGATAGGTGAGGTGTTGGATTTTGACTAATATACCACTGGTGCTTCTGGGTCATAGACACTAGAACTTGAATACATGATTTGGAATCAGAACATACAGTAGTGTTGGACGAGATACACAAACCATGTACGTAAGTTAAAGTAGAGACAAAAATATTACTACTGTAAAAGTTGAAGTCCTCCCAGTAGGCCTCCACTTGAGTTAAAGTACAAAAGTATTGCCTTTAAATGTACTTACGTATTAAAAGTAAAAGTATCAGGGGAGGTGGTAGCCTAGTGTTTAAAGTACTGGACTATGGACCAGAAGGTCCAGAGCTCAAATCCCACCTCTGCCAAGCTGCCACTGTTGGGTCTTTGAGCCATCCCCTTAATCCACAAGTGCTTGGATTGTAAGAATGTATGAAATGTAAGTCGCTTTAGATAAGAGTGTCTACTAAATGACAAATATATACTAATATTTATTATGGCTCTAATGTTTTTGTAACAAGACTCTTTGCTTAATCAACTATTTTAGGTGAATAGACATTAGTGTCATTATTGAGGGACTGTGGTGGCCTAGCGGTTAAGGTACTGGACTAGGGACCAGAAGGTCTGCCAGGCTGCCACTGTTGGGCCCTTGAGCAAGGCCCTTATCCACAACTGCTTGGATTGTAAGATCATATCAGTTATAAGTTGCTCTGGATGAGGCCGCCTGCCAAATGCATTAATGTAAAAGTCTTGGTACACTAACCCTTTAACAGAACATCAATAATTAGTCCTACAGTTCAAAACAAGTTCAAAACAAAGTGCACCCTCTAACCGGATTGGATAACCGGTGTGCTTGCTTCTCATTTCTTTTGTTTTTATACGTTACATTGTTATGCACACATAAGCCAAACGAAACGACATATTTCACATAATGTAGTGGAGTAAAAAGTAAGATATTTGACTTTAAAATGTAGTGAAGTTAAAGTAAAAAGTCACCCAAAATGGAAATACTCAAAGTAAAGACACAAAAAAACAACTTAAGTACAGTAATGAATTACATTTACTTCGTCACTGTGCACCGCTGCATATTATCGATAGAGCCCTTTGCTTCTCCTCAGTATTCTAGCGCCATTGCTATGGTTGTTGTTTCTGCCGTGAGGATGGAACTCCACTTTGGTAATTCAACTGTCCATGAGAAAGCTCTGGCCACTGTAATCCCGTCTGCAGATTTGGACCCGTCCATGTATATGTAAGTGTATTTAAAATACATCTCTGTGATATGGCCAAAGTCCTGTTGGTACGTGACTGGGTGTGTTGTTCGCTTGCTGCTCAAGTCCATGATAATTTGGGTTTCATCATGTTCCACAGCGTTATGGGTACATAAGGTGAAAACACCTTCCATCAGATGACATGAGACTAACCTTAGGTCAACAGAAAGCTGTAAAATGGGCTTAAAGAGCTAAACCACATAGGGCTGTTTGTGCCATTACACATAGTCATTTAGCAGACGACAATCCTACAACTCAAGGAATTCTAGCAATCGTGGGTTAAAGGCCTTGTTCAAGGACCCACAGTGTCAGGTTGGCAGAGGTGGGATTTGAGCCCTGGATCTTCAGGTCCACAGTCCAGTACCTTAATCACTTTGCCAGCACAGTCCCACTACAAAGTCCTCCTTAAATGAATTGATTATAAGGTCATGTATGTTTCAACCCTGCTAAGGAGTGAAGTTGGGTGTGGAGACACTAGCGGCAACTTTCTGAACAGCCTGCTGTAGGCTGACACAGTTTCTCAGCATGGTGCAAGTGTAGAATGTTTCTTATCTGGAATGCAAATTCATAAACAGCAGCACTGAGTTCCATTGCTTCTTACTGTAATAGGCACAGCTGGAAATGATAAACCAGCTCAAATTTAAACAGCACACAATTATGCAGACAGAAGGCTGCTGTACTCTGCATGGTCTGCTTGATTAAATCTCAAATGGGCAAAAACGGAAAAGCAGGCAGAAGTATTCAGACAATATGCCATTACAATATAGCTAAATACTACATTCACTCAATTTTCTACATTTTCGATTTTCCTAGTCATTCGATGACTGATCCTTCGGGTCACCAGTACTGAAAGCACGTAGAAACACGTATCTGCACACACATGAACACCAGCAACTCATTTCTGCTCACTTATTTCTTTTACACAAACCTACCAGCAGATGTCAGACTTGAACCAGCACCGAAGCCGCATGATTCACTTGTGCCGCCTAAAGAAGGCCGTTTAAAATGGATTCAAGCGCTCAAAATTCAGAGCCAGTACAAACTCACCTTTTCCATTACTGTATGTCCACAGTTTAACAGTCGAGTCAGATGATGCAGAAGCAAGCAGTGACTCAGAAGGCAGACGCACACCATCCACAGCGCACACGGGCCCTGAATGTCCGGCACACACTGCAGCTGCGGTGAACTGGCACAGAAAACAAAATGAAGACAATGCCTTTAGCATGTAACAAATACTGCCAGTGGAACAAAACTGTCGCAATTCACTCAGAAGTAAAAGAAAACCAAACAAAACAACCTGGCCATCTTGCTCCTCCCACACAACGACTTTATTATCTGATCCCCCTGAGAGCAGCTGTGTTTCTGGACCTATGAAAACAGAAGGTTGCAAAGTTCATACAACAAAAACAAGCAATTCAACAAAATTATGCTAAGCAGATCAGAAGAAAAGAACAACTGTAATGGTTAATCAGTAAGCTTATGTCAGATATATCAATATATTTAATTGGGGACGTTAAGGCAAATATCTAAATCAGCCACATGAGCCATAGCAGCAACTTGATGCATTTAGGTATGCAGACATGGTCAAGACGCCCTGCCGAAGATCAAACCGAGCACGAGACTACTGATCAAAGATGATTTAAGTGACCTTGAACGTGGCTTGGTTGTTGCTGCTACACGAGCTGCTCTGAGTACTTCAAAAACTGCTGATCTAAAGGGATTTTCATCACTAGGGTTTACAGAGAATGGTCCAAAAAAGACAAAATATCCAGAGAGCGTCAGTTCTCTGGCCGTAAATGCCTGTTTGATCCCAAAGTAGAATGGCTAGACTGGTTTGAGCTGATAGAAAGGAAACAGTAACTCAAATAACTGTTACAACCAAGGCATGCAGAAGAGCATTTCTGAACACATTGAATCTTGAAGCAGATGGGCTACGATAGCAGGAGATCACACCCGGTGCCACTCCTGTCAGCTAAGAACAGACCACTCAGGCTAAAATTTGCTTGGGCTCACCTAAACAGTTTTGGCTGTTGGTGGTGGTGTAATGGTGTGGCTGCCGCACCAAAAATGACGCAATTGCAGCGGTTCTGCCGGTCATGACGCATGCTCATGAACCTCTAGTAGGACTTTAAATTTCTGTAACTTGGTGCTCGCCGTCGTGCCACGCTTCACGATTTGGAAGAAGCTTTTATAGCTCTATCTACACTCACTGAAAAAAAATAAAGCTCCCAGATAGAAATGTCAGATTGCTGCAAAACACGGCATGCAGTTACGCCACAGGAAGATATGTAAATGTTTATAGGTGTGGTCTGATTACACTCTGGGTCTTTCCACAAGAGGACATAAAAGTGCTCTATAAAAATACTCTCAGAAGCTACTTTTGGGAAGTGTAACTCTTGGTTGACACGCAGTATTTAGTCAGCCACTGAATGTGCAAGTTCTCCTACTTAGAAAAATGAGAGAGGTCTGTAATTTTCATCACAGGTACACTTCAACTATGAGAGACAAAATGAGAAAAAAAATCCAAATAATCACATTGGAGGATTTTTAAATAATTTAATTGTAAATTATGGTGGAAAATAAGTATTTGGTCAATAACAAAAGTTCAACTCCCCCTACATGGCCCCATTCATTCTTCCCTTAACACGGATCAGTCCTCCTGTCCCCTATGCAGAAAAACAGCCTCAAAGCATGATGTTTCCACCCCCGTGCTTCATAGTAGGTATGCTGTTCTTGGGATGCAACTCAGCATTCTTCTTCCTCCAAACACAACGAGTTGAGTTTTTACCAAAATGTTCTATATTGGTTACATCTGACCACATGATATTCTCCCAATCCTCTTCTGGATCATCCATATGCTCTCTGGCAAACTTCAGACGAGCCTGGACATGTACTGGTTTAAGCAGGGGGACACGCCTGGCACTGCAGGATCTGAGTCCCTCTCGGCGTAGTGTGTTACCGATGGTAGCCTTTGTTACTTTGGTCCCAGCTCTCTGCAGGTCATTCATCAGGTCCCTCCGTGTAGTTCTGGAATTTTTGCTCACCGTTATCATGATCATTTTGACCCCACGGGATGAGATCTTGCATGGTGCCCCAGATCGAGGGAGATTATCAGTGGTCTTGTATGTCTTCCATTTTCTTACAGTTGCTCCCACAGTTGATTTATTCACACCAACCTGCTTGCCTATTGTAGATTCACTCTTCCCAGCCTGGTGCAGGTCTACAATTTTCTTCCTGGTGTCCTTCGACAGCTCTTTGGTCTTGGCCATTGTTGAGTTTGAAGTAGGAGAACTTGCACAATCAGTGGCTGACTAAATACTTTTTGCCCCACTGTGTATGTATGTGTATATTGTTTTTGCACAAGTACTTTTTTAATTAAGTACTGTAGTGGAGTGTTTAAAAGGAAAACTGCTCTAAACAAGGCTGAAGCTGCAGGTTGTTGGACTAAAATGCAGTGCGACAGTGTGAAAGAGTCGATTATTAATTTTTGGATTAAATATCATGATAAACAGCATTACTGAATATTACCACGTCTTGTTGTTTTTATAATTTAGCAGCATTTATTTAAACGAATACAAATTATTTTGTATATTTTGATTCCTCTTGTCTGAAAATATTTTTATTCTGTTCATGTTGTGGTTAGCTAAAGATGATAATGTCATTTGTATGATTTTTGCAGATGATTCATGTAGTTGAACTACAAACCATTATGTACCTACAGGATCATGGATGCAGACCTCTTGCACTAAAACGCATGCTGTTTTAAAAATTGAGTTAGAAAGGCTTTTTTATTGTAATATTTGTTGTTTTTTCTTACTTTTAGTGCATTAAGTAGCATCTACAATTACATTTAGTAAAATTTAATCTTACTTTTACACAAGAAGAACTTACATACTTCTGCCACCGCTGGTTTTAATGTTGCATGTGCAAAGATTTGAATGCTCACATAACACACTGTTTACATCTACAGGTCAGTCAACGAGTTCACTGCACGACATCACACACACTCTACCCAGGTAGTAACTGCGAATAGGCACAATGAGTAAAATTCTATTAAAATCTCACACCCACAGTACAACGCAACAGTAAAAGCCAAGGTTCACCTATGCTCTAGTCCTGTATATGATTCTAGTGTTGAGAAAAGTAGCATCCAATTATGACACCAGAAATCCTCATATTTAAAATTCATAGGCTAATCAAAGACAAACTGACTTGACAGGACACAACAGTATTCAGTGAAACTGACTGACCACAGTCTTCTCTGTGAAGCCACTGGACAGCGTTGACTCTCCCACTATGCTTATTCAGGAGTTCCACAAATTTTATCTCCTACAAAAGAAAAGGTGGAATGGAAAAGACAAAAGCTTCATGAATGGGTTTCAGCTGAAATTACAATCAGACAAACAACAATCCTACTATCTACAAAGTATCTTGTTCTGGAAAATGGTTTAGAAAATGGTGAACATTCAAATAACAGAAGGTCTATTTCAATTTTGTCCTAAAAGAAAATGCCAACATTGTGTCTGTTAGTGAGGTAAGTATTATGCTCTGGAGCGTACTCTCTTGAAGGGTGAATCATCATTTACCATTTCTGATGGGCTAATCTGGATTTAATGGTCATTAATAGTTGACAAGCACAGAAGGAGTACTCTACTTTTCATAGAAACGGCCTCATAGGGGCTCTGTAGAGATACCGTGGAACAGTGTTGGTAAGATGGAAATTGGTTTCATCCTGATCCTTAAATAAATGGGTCTGTAAAATAGTTTAGGAACCATACAACTAGCAATTTTTAACTGTTTTTTTTTTCTTTGTGAACAAGCTATAGCTCTCACTCTATTATTCAGTCACTGGCCACTTAGGTACACCTTTGTCGTACCACATTAAACCACCTTTTCATTTCAGAACTGACTTTCTTCGAGGCATAGATTCAACAAGAGGCTTGAAACATTCTTCAGAGCTTTTGGCCCATATCGACATGATAGCATCACACAGTTGCTGCAGGTTTGTTGGCTGCACATCCACGTTGCGAATGTCCCATTCCAACACATTCCAATGATGCTCTATTGGATTGAGATCTGATGACTGTGGAGACCATTTGAGTACAGCGAACTCATGGTCATGTTTAATAAATCAGTTTGAGATGATTTGAGCTTTGTGACATGGCACGTAGAAGACGGTCACAAAGGGATGGTTAGCACTAGAGGCCTAAAGTGTGCAGAAAGACATCCTGCACACTACTACACCAGCAGCAGCCTGAACTGTTGATACAATGCAGTACGTTGTTGTGCGTTCAGAGATGCTCTGCTGCATACCTCGGTTGAAATGAGCAGTTATTTGAGTTACTGTTGCCTTTCTATAAGCTCGAACCAGTCTGGACATTCTCCTCTGACCTCTGGCATCAACAACGCATTTTTCACCAGACAACTTCCGCTCACTGGATATTTCATCTTTTTTGACCATTCTCAGTAAACCCTAGAGATGACTGTACGTTAAAATCCCAGTAGACAAAATGCTCAGACCAACCCATTTAGCACCAACAAACATGCCACGTTCAAAGTCACATAAATCACCTTTCTTCTCCATTCTGATGCGCGGTTTGAACTTCAGCAGGTCGTCTTGACTACTGCATACATGCATTGAATCTCTGCCATGTGACAGCAGATGCCCTTATCCAGAGCGATTTACAATTGATACAGTCTTACAATACTTGCTCAAGGACCCAACAGTGGCAGCTTGGCTGAGGTGGGATTTGAACCCTGGAACTTCTGGTCCATAGTCCAGTACCTTAACCGCTAGGCTACCACAGTCCACACCATCACTACCAAACTAATGTATAGAATACCAGCGTGTCGACATCATTAAGACAATTTAGTAAACCAGTATGTGGGATCTTTAGCTATTAGCTAGCAGCAAGGAGTGGCCATAATTCCACTCTGAATGGCAAATGAAGCAGAAAGCCCAGTTTACCTGTGGATCATAAAGTGCAACTGAATTACACGTCCCAAATGCAATAAGACCTCTGCAGCTCCAAGAAACAACATGAGGAGTTCTGTTAGCACAGCATGCTACATGGCATGTTTGTATCACGGAGCTCGCCATCTTTGCTCTGTGTCACCGGTAAAACTTGCATGGCCGAACCCAAACGGCTTCCTATGTGTAAAGTAGTGCGCTAAACAGAGCCAAGAAGGTTTGACCTCATACCCTATGTAGTGCCCTATCTAGGAAAGCTTGTGCAATTTGGAATAAACCCACTGAATTTCGCTCAATGGTTCCTCGGTGTCTTGCAGTAACTAGCTAGTAGTCTTAAATCTCAGTAACGGAGGGTAACCATTAATATTCTTATAATTCAAATATATCTACAAATTCTATAATTTTAGCAACTCATAAGCACAATTTATTCACACGACGTTGTTTTCTGACCGGAGTGGAACCCAACTTGATCTGTAGTCCGTCATGGAGGCACATAGCCGGTGTTTGGATGTGTAACTCCTAGTAGGATTTGAAATGGATGAAGCAGATCAGAAAGCTCCATCAGTTATCGATCGGTATTATACAAGATGGTACAAAACAGGTAACTTTAAGTACTTTGTGTTTGTGTTATTGCTACTGTTGTTGCAGATGTGTCACGTGAAGTCACGTCGAGTTGTGAAATATCATTCATAAAGAATTCAAACCAGTATTAAAATAAGATAATGTGTACTGTTTGTGTTAGAGATTTAACATTTTGCCAATGTTATGAGTGTGACTTCACATAGACAGAGAGGATTACCTTTTTAATTGCTTTTGCAGAAATATATAGAGTACGGCATACCAAATTGACTTCGCACACTCTATGCAACCACGCGTCACTATGACGGAAGCGCACTGGCACCTCATTTACAAAAATAAATAAATAAATACGCAGGACTGTATATATAGTAATATAACATGATGTCAAATAACTAATATTTGAATGTAGGAACCCTAAATATAACCTAAAACATCAGATTTTTTAAGTCCTAAAAGTAGATTAAAGATGATTCAAATGAGACAAAATGAAACAACTCCAAATCAGAAGAAGTTGGGACAGTATGGGAAATGCAAATAGAAAAACGCAGTGTTACTTACATTAACTTTGGTTCTTATTTCATTCCAGACAGCATGAACCCAATATACAGTATTCCATGTTTTTTTTCTGGTCAGCTTCATTTCATTTGTTAATAAACATGCATTCCTGCAGTTCAGGCCTGCAATATACTCCAAAAACGTTGGGACGGTAAAGCATTTACCACTTTTATTTTTCATTCTATTATTTTCCCACATTCTGTTTTGGGGACAGTTTTATGATATTATGCACTGCAGAGGGGGAAATGTGCAAATCCCTTACACTCTTTCTTTGACGAACATTGTTTTTAAATATTTCAATAATTTGCTCATGCAATTGTAGGAAACTGCAGAACCTCTGCCCATCATTGCTGCTCACCTTACCTGGATGCTGCTTTAGTACCAAATCATGATTACAATCAACTGTTGACATTACCTGTTTGAAATCACATTATCATTTTTTTAAAACCTCATTACTAGCTGTAAAATGGATTGCTCCAACTTTTTTTCTGACTGTGTTGCAGGTCTGAAGTGTAGGAATGGATGTTTATTAACAAATGAACTAAAGCTGACCAGACAAAACATGATATGTATTGGGCTCATCAAGGTTCGACGTGTTATGTGTTCAGAGATGCTCTTCTGCATACCTTGGTTGTAATGAGTGGTTATTTGAGTTAATGTTGCCTTTGTATCAGCTCAAACCAGTCTGGCCATTCTCCTCTGGCATCAACTGGTCATTTTCACCCAGAGAACCTGGATATTTTCTCTTTCTTAGACCACTCTCTGTAAACCCCAGAGATGGCTGTATGTGAAAATCCTAGTAAGTCAGCAGTTAAATAACTTAAATCATCTTTCTTTCCCATTCTGATTTGGTTTGAACTGCAGCAGCTCATCTTGACAATGTTTGCATACTTAAATGCATCAAGTTGCTGCCATGTGATTGACGGAATAGATATTTGGGTATAGGTGTTTATTGGGTATAGGTGTACCTAATAAAGTGGCTGATAAGTGCATATACACTGTGTGTGTATATCTATATATACAGTGGGGCAAAAAAGTATTTAGGCAGCCACTGATTGTGTAAGTTCTCCTGCTTAGAAAGATGAGAGAGGTCTGTAATTTTCATCATAGGTACACTTCAACTATGAGAGACAAAATAAGAAGAAGAAAAAATCCAGGACATCACATTGTATGATTTTTAAAGAATTTAATTGTAAATTATGGTGGAAAATAAGTATTTGGTCAAAAAGTTCAACTCAATACTTTGTAACATAAACTTTGTTGGCAATGACAGAGGTCAGATGTTTCCTGTAAGTCTTCACCAGGTTGGCACATACTGTAGCTGGTATTTTGGCCCATTCCTCCATGCAGATCTCCTCTAGAGCAGTGATGTTTTGGGGCTGTCACTGGGCAACACGGACTTTCAACTCCCTCCACAAATTTTCTATGAGGTTGAGGTCTGGAGTAGGGCTTCAACTAGCGATTATTTTAATAATCGATTAATCGGTCGATTATGAATCGGGTTTAAAAAAAAACCTTTCCATGTCTTTATTCAGAAATATAACATTAAATAACAGAGCAAATAAGTGCTTACAATAAATGAGTAATAATAAATTAAATGTATTAATAAATTAAAATAACAAATTAAACAATAAAGAAAAATAAGTGCATCTCTGATGCAAACACTACATCTAAACTCATTCACTCTCTTTCTTTAGGAACTTTGCATTGCAATGCAAAAATGTTAGCATTCCAACATGCTCCTGGCTAAAGCTGGCTCTCTTTTTAGAGAATATTTCCTGCCGCAGAAAATAGACACTCAGACAGTGTTGAAGTAGCAGGAATGCATAAATAGGACTTGGCTAGCCTGGCCAATATAGGATATCTGTCTCTGTTAATGACATAACTGTCATTATCCAGCTAACAAGCAAAAAACAGCATCAACCGTGCTGTGCCCTTTGCATAGTGCGAGTGCGCCGTTACGTTTCCTCACTTCAACACGGAACAAACTCGGGATATTGTGGTGACTTACGCTGTTGTTGAGCTCCCTTCATCCTCATTGGTGACTCCGTGTTTCCGTTTCAAGGGCTGTATCAGCACCGTGGTGCTCCCATGCCAGGTCAGATCACTTTTGCAAAGCTTGCATGTTACACATTGTTTAGTTGTGTGAAGCGTGAAGTGCTCCTACACTTTTGAGGACTTAAGACGAACCTTCTTCTCTGCGCTGGTCATGTTTCATTTGTAGAATTTATTTATTTCTTAACGCTAACTTATTTTGCAGATTCCGCGTCCGCACCGGCTCCGCCTCGCTCCGTACAACTCGCTCGTATTTTTTTTCCAGCATTGACGAAGTACCGCAAGTAACGTAAGCAGATATGACAAGGCGAGGGAAACATAAATAATGCGACACAACGAATCGATAAAAAATTCGTTGTCGACACTTTTAATAAACGATTATTATCGATTCGTTGTTGCAGCCCTAGTCTGGAGACTGACTAGACCTCTCCAGGACCTTGAAATGCTTTTTACGGAGCCCGAGCAGTGTGTTTGGGATCATTGTCATGCTGGAAGACCCAGCCATGTTATATCTTCAATGCTCTCACTGATGGAAGGAGGTTTTGGCTTAAAAATCTCATGATACATGGCCCCGTTCATTCCTCCTCTTCTTCAAAACACGACGAGTTGAGGTTTTTAGCAAAAAGTTCTATTTTGGTTTCATCTGACCACATGATATTCTCCCAATCCTCTTCTGGATCATCCATATGCTCTCTGGCAAACTTCAGACGAGCCTGGACATGTACTGGCTTAAGCAGGGGGACACGCCTGGCACTGCAGGATCTGAGTCCCTCTCGGCGTAGTGTGTTACTGATGGTAGCCTTTGTTACTTTGGCCCAGCTCTCTGCAGGTCATACATCAGGTCCCTCCGTGTAGTTCTGGGATTTTTGCTCACCGTTCTCATGATCATTTTGACCCCATGTATGTCTTCTATTTTCTTATAATTGCTCCCACAGTTGATTTATTCACACCAACCTGCATACCTATTGTAGATTCACTCTTCCCAGCCTGGTGTCCTTCGACAGCTTTTTGGTCTTGGCCATGGTTAAGTTTGGAGTCTGACTGTTTGAGGCTGTAGACAGGTGTCTTTTATACAGATAATGAGGTGAAACAGGTGCCATTAATACAGGTAAGGTGTGGAGGACAGAATAGCTTCTGAAAGAAGTTGTTACAGGTCTGTGAGAGCCAGAAATCTTGCTTGTTTGTGGGTGACCAAATACTTATTTTCCACCATGATTTACAATTCAATTCTTTGAAAATCCTACAATGTGATTTCCTGGATTTTTTTTCTCATTTTGTCTCTCATAGTTGAAGTGTACCTATGATGAAAATTACAGACCTCTGTCATCTTTCTAAGTAGGAGAACTTGCACAATCAGTAACTGAATAAATACTTTTTTGCCCCACTCTATGTGCGTATATACTATATATACATACATACACACACATACATGCTTGCGCACACTGTCACTGCTCACTTTTTAGGTACACTTCCTTGTTTCTGCTCCATTTCATCCGTTCCGCTTACCATACAGAAGCACTTAGTAGCTTGTAGTTCTCCAATTACAGACTGTAATCCAGCTATTTCTCTAAATACTTTATTAGACCTCTTTTTAATGGTCAGGAGCCCCAGAGGACCAGCTCAGATCAGATACTATAGGTGGTGGCTCATTCTTAGTACTGCAGTGACATTGACAGCCAAAAATGTCCAGCCACCAGC
Source organism: Ancistrus triradiatus (assembly GCA_025084515.1). Lineage (NCBI taxonomy): Eukaryota > Metazoa > Chordata > Actinopteri > Siluriformes > Loricariidae > Ancistrus > Ancistrus triradiatus. Next base: position 772,586 of record JAJAGP010000017.1, read on the forward strand.
ATCCTGTGAGCACCAAATAGTACCTGATCTGTGCGGGTCCTGTGGTTGTTCTGATTATTAGAGAACAGTAAAGGGGACAAAGTATGTAGAGAAACAGATGGACTACAGTCTGTAATTGTGGAATTACAAAGTGTTTCTGTATGGCTAGTGGAACTGATGAAATGGACAGTGAGGGTAGAATCAAGGAGACGGTCATAAAGTGATTGGACAGTGTATATCTACACATACAATCAGAGTTAATTTATGACAGTTGTTTCTTTTAGATATGAAAGGAAGATCATGTGAGGATCACTGCATTCTACAGCATTCAAACAGGTGGGGATTTCCACTGAGATCTGCTGTGATTAATTAGTCTTGGCTGTGATGTTACAGAATATTCTTTTGCAGGATCTGTGTCATCACTCTTGCAGAGTCTCACCCTATCCTGCAGAAGGGCCGCAAAATCAAGAGTATTGACTACCGTATCAGCGACGGCTGCAGTCGCCTAAACAATAAAGTGTCTGGAAAGTCAAAGAGAGTGAGTAAAATTCTGACAGTAGTGACAGAAAGAAAGAGACAGGGTAACAATTTATTTTATGTTTTTTTCCAGGGTGGTCAGTTCCTCACGGAGTTTGCTCCTCTGTGCAGGATAACATGCACAGATGACATCGAGTACACCATCTTCAGGTGAGTTAGCTCAGGCTGAGATTTCAGATCCACATTAGATGTTTGCATTAATGAAATCATAAGCTCTGCTCTACTGCTTGTTTGCTCTGCCTGTCCATAGCTGTATCAGAGGACGTCTGTTGGAGGTTAATGAGGAGATCCTCAAGAGGCCTGATCTTCTTTTGGAGAAGGTAACCATAAATATATCACATACAGGGCCGAACACATCGGGTACATTTATAGGACTGTGCAAAAGTCTTAGGCCACTGTTAGATTTGGTGCTTTAGCAATGGTGCAACGACCATATATAACATTGTTGATGACTGGACCAAAAATTTCAAACCTGGATTTGTCACTCCATAATACTCTTACCACTGATCTTCATTCCAGTCTTTGTGAGGTTTAGCATATCTTAGCCTTTCACCCTGTTCTTCTTCTGAAAAAGTGGTCTCTTGGCTGCTACCCTTCCAAAAAGACCATTTGCTGTTCAATCTTCTTCAGACTGCAAAAGGGTCAACTTGGCATCCAGATGCTGCTGTTGGGAGAGTCTGCAACTGAGACTCCTGCCCATCCCTTGATTTATGGTATATGCTTGCCTGGTATTTGAATATGCAAATAGCAGAAGAAATGTTACATTTTCTAAGAAATATGAAAATCTCTACCTTGTTCCAGTGTATTCTTTTGGCCTACTGATAGAAAAAGATGGAACTGATCTGGTACACATACTTGTTTATACACTCACTGTCCATTGTATCAGTATACAACTTACAATATAGATGCACTATATTGTTGGGATTGGACGTAGTTATTAGGAGATAATCTAAACTTGTAAAGTTGCTTTGAGACAATGCTCCATTGTAAAAAGCGCTATATAAATAAATCTGACTTGACTTGACTTTGTAGTTCAACAATTACAGACTGTAGTCCGTCCCATTTACTCTGTTCTTTAATGGTCAGGACCCCCACAGGTCAGGTAAGATTTGGGTGGTGGATCATTCTCAGCACTGCAGTGACACTGATGTGGTGGTGCTGGTGTGTTAGTGTGTGTTGAGCTGGTATGATTGGATCAGGCACAGCAGTGCTGCTGGAGTTTTAAAACACTGTTCACTCACGGTCCACTTTATTATAGACATCCACCTTATTGCTCCACCTTGTAGATGTAAAGTCAGAGACAGTAGCCCATCTGTTGTTGCACAGTTCGTGTTAGTCATCCTCTAATCCATCAGCAGTCATCACAGAATGCTGGTGGCTGGACATATTTGGTTGGTGGACTATTATCAGTCTAGCAGCGACACTGAGGTGTTTAAAAACTCCAGCAGCACTGCTGTGTCTGCTCCACTCGTATCAACAAAACGCACTAATCATGTCACACCACTATCACAGCAGTGTCACTGCAGTGCTGAGAATGATCCTCTACCCAAATAGCACCTGTTCTGTGGTGGTCCTGACCATATTGAGAACAGAGTAAAGGAGACTAGTAGGTAGTGGAACAGATGGACTACAGTCTGTAATTGTAGAACTACAAAGTGCGTCTACATGGTAATTGGAACTGATAAAATGGACAATGATTGTAGACACAAGGAGGTGTACCTAATAAAGTGACTTGTCAGTGTTAATGGAACTCAGTGTTCCCCCTCCCACATTTATTGTAGGTCTATTCCTATTCCAGCACAAATCTGTTTCAGTGACATTTTATTTTTATTTGCATGCACTCTTGGGACCAGCCCTCCACTGAAGGCTACATCGCAGTCATTTTACCCAAGCTTGAAGAAAGCAAGACTGTTTCAAGCGGCCTTCTGAGCAGACAGCAGTACGAGGAAGTTGTCTCTCAACGAAATCATCCACCAGATCCTCTCTGAAATCAACATCACACAAAGTTTGCCAGTCTGCCACCATTAAGGACTACATGATGGAGACTGTAGGTCATTATTCACCCATATATTATATGCCTCTCTTAGTTTTCATTTGTTGTCAATATCAGACGTTCTTTATAATGTAATCTGTTTATTATAATTGATTTAAACACATTCACACAAGTTTGTAAATATATAAATAAATGACATGTACACAGTTTAAGAAAAATAATGTATTTTTAGATTTTCTTTGTTTAACAATCATTCGACTGGTCCAAAACTAGATTCACACAAGTTCATAGAGTCTATGTCATGGCTAAAGCTTTTGAGAAATGTTACCAATGTAGCAATATGTGTTCAGTCTACAGACTAAAGCATTCTCATACAGCACTTGCAAACAATCCGCACCTCCACTCAGCTTTCAGGTATACACCGTTTAACGTCCATGCAATCAATGTCCGATATCTTAAGAATTTTAATAAGAAATAAAAATCGTACATTTTTTTTTTCACGTCGGAATGACAGAAAACTAGTACGAGTGAATCACTGCAACACTTGCTGACAGAAAAGAGAATCGCAGTGTTGGAAGGCAGAAAATAACACGGCAACTTTCCACTTTTTCTGTTGTTTCAAGTTTTATAAAAGATACAAATTACTGTAGTACAGTATTGCACTAAATGGTTTCATATTGTGTTTTAATTAGTATTATTGTTTTAAAACAAAACATTTTTGAAAGTATTTAAACCACTGTGACTGTGGTAATGTCCCATCAACATCCTGTTTCATGGGGCCATTAAACGTTGCATACCTGTACTTCAGATATAGATATCATGATCAGTGAGGCATGAAGCTGTGCAATGCAGAAGCCAGAGTGGTGTGTCATATGAATCATTAATCAAGCTTATTGATGTACATATGGAGTCTTCTTTCCTTACAATCATGGTTGAGGTAACAGAACACAGTGACCTGTAGGACAGTCTGTAAAACACGGCAGTTACTACAGATACACTGAATCAAACTGAAAATCTTCCTGTTAATACCTCAAAGGTCACTTCTGAGAGCACTTTCTTTAAAAACCAGTAACTCTTAGCACATTAAATATCTGGAGTCCATTGAAATGTTTAGAGCCTTGCGCTATCTGACTGATACAGTGAACATTTGGCATCAACATATACATGAGGCAGAGAATTTTAGGACAATGTGTACGTGTGTGTCTGTGTCCTACACCGAAATAGGTAGCCAACATGTACAGTACTGTGCAAAAGTCTTAGGCCACTATTAGATCAGATATACCACTGTTTTATCAGTGGTATATTACCACATATAATTATTACTCAGTCCCAGTCTCTTTATTAGTAGAGATGCACCGATCAATCAGGCGGTGACCGGAATCAGCCTCATTTTAGTGTGATCAGTCAATCAGTCTCATACAACCAATTCTGCACACGACAGTGACATCAGCACAACCACAGCCACACATGAACAGCACCGTGCTTTTACTAACTTTAGTTAAAAATTCAGTTTGTGTGTACAGAGCTTTATTCACAGCTCAACCACTCGCCGGTTTGTTTGAGGCCACTGCTGATGCATATTCATGATGTGGAAGTTTTAGATTTTGGTTGTGTTTTGAGTGCTACTTGGTCAACTAAATAGTCTCTCTCTCTATATATAGAGCATATTACTAATGAGGGAGACTACAGAGGATTTATTTAGATCACAGCCATGTCTGGGACTGTGGTAGTCTAGTGGTTAAGGTACTGGCCTATGGACCAGAAGGTCCAGGGTTCAAATCCCACCTCTGCCAAGCTGCCACTGTTGGGTCCTTGAGCAAGACCCTTAATCCACAATTGCTTGGATTGTAAGACTGTATAACTTGTAAGTCGCTCTGTATAATGCTGTAAATGTAAATGTCTTCGGCTGTTTGCATTACGTGAATGGTGAAAATAAGCTGTGGAGGAACAACTCCGAAAACATTCGGAACAACAAATTTAATAAGACGTTTAAAACAGCATCACTGTATCGCATCGCCGAATATGTGGAATTTGACAAAACTAACAAAAGCAAAGAGGATAAAGCTAGCAAGAGCACAGAGCCAGGCATAAGCCAGCAGATCCTGCTATCTTTCTTTAGCACTGAAGAAGTTTCCATTAAAAGAAAAGTTGAACAAAATATTTCTGTATGTTGTTGTTTACAATCCTTAGACAGAAAGAAACTCAGAATCTGCCAAGAAAATTGCAATCGGTGCATCTCTAGTATTTTAGTGTGACCTCCCCTTACACTTGAGCAATAGCAGCATCTAGAAGCTTCTTCAGGATGCTTTATCAAGTTGACCCTCTTACAGTCTGAATAAGCTTGTTCAAGAATGGTCTTTTTGGAAAGGTAGCAGCCACTTTTTCGGAAGGCGAACACGTTGAAAAGATATGCTAAATCTCACAGACTGGAATGACGATCAGTGCAAAAGAGTATTATGGACTGATGGATGTAAGTTTCAAATTCATGGGTCCAATCGTTAACGGTATATTATATATTGGTCATTACACCACTGCAAAAACAAATCTAATGGTGGCCTAAGACTTTCGCACAGTTCTGTATTTCAAGCTATTCTGTTACAAAATGCAGTCACAAAATCTTCATCTTAGTAGAAGCCTTTTCAACAACAGGGTAGAGCGAGACCGACCGGAGTTGACCTACAGACATGCACTGGTTTATGTCACCTTCTTGGTTCCACCTATTTTTGAACAGCTGTTATGAGTCACTGGTGTGGCTGGGAATTATCTTTATATTTTAACTGTATTCATTCAAATATCTGCTTCAAGGACGTGCAGTTTTCCACTTAACAGGGACGTATAATATAATTTTTAATATAATACTGATATGTATTGGTCAGTACTGAGCTAATATTGACCTCACAGTAATGGTGACAATTTATACAAACAGGTGTGGTAGCAGCATGCTTTACAACAAAATCCTGATGCTGTGGTAGGGAAGTTTGAAACGGACATTTATGGAATCTCAAAACCACAGTTACGGTCAGGAATCACTGTAACACCTAAAACTGTGTACTTCATACTACAATCAAACCGAATACCCACTTTCCAAGTTCCCGCTTTATCATATGGGCAATTTTAATACACCATCCAGCTATAACGAATGACAATCTGGAAAATATCAAAAGTAGATGGTACTCTGAATGGCTTCTTACCTGTACCTTCACTCATTTTCATTTTATTTAGTGGTTAATTATTAGGTAATGTCTGTTTTTTTCATAATGCAGCATTTATACACACTGTGAGACAACAAAGATCATTATCACGTGTGTGGGCGTATGGTATGATGAAGATAGAAATGTAAATCGATCTCCCTTTATCTGAATATGCACCATCCCAACCAACCATTTTCAATAACAAGCTATATCTGGGTAACTGCATTTAACATAAATTATGCTCCATCATCCAGTTTTGAGCGTTTGGCTTCAGTAATCATGCACCAATTGGTAGGATATTATGCCTTATGGCAGTGGTGAGCAAATGATCAGTTCACAATCCAGCACTACAGATCTTCTTTACCCTGCACATCTCATCATTCCTGAATTCCTTCCTGTATTCACTGATTGTGGGTAACAATAGCTGCATAATAATCCCCTTGTTACAACTATACCATAAACTGCTGCATGTTAAGTTATATGCTACTGAATAGGGGCGTGTCAGTGGCAAATCATTTCAAAGCAATACATGAGTTTCATGAATCAGACATGGAATAGTTTGTACATCAAGCTGGCTGACCAAATCTGCACTCCTTTTAGCCAAATCTAATGAATAATAGCCATAGTATACAGCAGTGGTTCCCAAACTCAGGTGGGAAAATATGTTCAACAATGACTAAATTGAATTCACTTGAATATTTAACCCTGCTTCATGCAAACAAAATTGTCTTTTCCATTCGCGCATCCAGTTAAACAAACCAATTATATAATTTGTTGACAACGACGTCATATAGCAATATGTGCAGGAAAATGGCAAAGCAAATGGAGTCTGCAGCTTCATTCCCTCAGGGAAAACCGTTTTCATGGATCAATTTTGAATCGAAATGTTCTGCAAAGGTTTCAGGGAATATCCTAACTAGGCAGACAAAAGTGGTTCTTTTTTATCGGAACTTCAACTTTTAGAAAACAGTCATTTGAGTGTCATAAGAAATCTCTCTCTAACCACGTGTATAGAAGCAAAAAAGGCATTTTTTGCCGATTTCAAGCTGACCAAGTTAGTCACAACAATACATCACACGGTTAAAAGAGCAAGAGCTTCCACAGAATATCCATTATCATTCAAATGACAACGTTAAAATGATATATAATTTGAAGGTTAATGTATTTATAATCAAATAGAAATACAACTCAGTGGTAATAATTTAAGCAGTTTTATTCAAGAACGTTGTTTAAATCATTAGGTTTACCATGGTGATCTATGAAGTTTTATGGGAGTCTTACAACAGGAAGAAAATAAGTGAAAGTATATTATGAGGATGTATTTTAAGAATAAATAAATATATTACCGTTTTTTTCGGACCATAAGGACCATAATCCTTTAATTTTCTCAAAAATTGACAGTGCGCCTTAAAATGCGGTGCGCCTAATGTATGAATTAATTCTGGTTGTGCTTTCTGACCTACAACCGATTGTAGATGGTACACGGCGCTCATAAATCTGTCAAAATGTTTTAGCACGGTCTTGGTAGGTTACGAAGCTTACGGCAACTGTAGTCAGGAAAATCATCGCTGAGTAATACGGTATGTGCTTCAGCATTAGGGTACGTGCATTCATCGCCCCCCCCATTCATTTCACCCCCCCCCCCCCCCCCCCCCGAAGCGGATTTCAACACACAAACCTGGCAACGCTATCGGTCACGCAGTACACAACATGGACATAGAGCAGCTGCGAGAGAATTCAACATTAACGAATCAATGGTACGGAAGTGGAGGAAGCAAGAAGACGCCCTGCGCCAGGTAAAGACCAAACTGAGCTTCCGAGGGAACTTAAGAGTTTTGTTTCATTTCATGCGCCTTATAACCCGGTGCGCTTTATGTATGAAAATATACCCGTTAGCAGCCGATCATTGATATTGCGCCTTATAACCCGGTGCGCCTTATAGCCCGGAAAATACGGTAGCTTGCGTGCGCTTATTTATACGTGAATAAAACTTTAAAATACAAAGATTTGTTCAGGACAGTAGATATTTGGTTTTTGGAACTTTCCGGTCGCTTGCCCGACTGGGAAAGATGGAAAAAAAAGTTAACGTCGAACCCTGATTGCTTTATTAACCAAGAAGGTGAAGTTTTGTATGAGTTACAGTGAGTGCGTTTGCATGCACTTAATCCAACAGCTGCAGAAAATCAGATTTTGTCAGTAATCCGATCAATGAGTATACATGCAGAGGAGTATCAGATATTGGGGAACCTCCAGGTTTACATGACTCAGCCAGTAATCTCATAGAAATGTGTGACAAACTTCAAACTTTAATATTAAATAATCAAATGACTCATTTTCTTAAATGTATACTGCGTTTTAGAATCTCCACAGTGTTTGATAGCCGTTTCAGTGCCTTTATTTCTGTGGGGCATTTAATTCTCGGGTTGCCACATCCAGCAAAAAAAAAAAACGCTAAAGTAATTAGAAAGAGAGGCCAAATAAAGCCAAGTCTTTAGAATATGCCGGAAACCATGTGGGAAGGCTCATGCACATGTGCAGACTGAAAACACTGATTATAATTGGGTAACTGGTATACATGCTACGAGTAATCCGATTACTGGAGTAAAATCCAGTTCTCTTTATCAGATGACAATCTGATTTCTATCGGAGTATGCTGTATACATGACCACTGGAATAATCAGATAACTGCAGAAATCCGACTATGATTATTAAGTGCACGTAAACGCACTCATTATTAATTCTAGTGGAAGTGAACGTGTGATCTATTAAAAGGGGAGCTTGACAGAAAACGTTTGGGAACCACTGGTATACAGAATCTTATGAGCTGCATCAATTCATGCTACTGTACCAAATACATGACCATGTACACAATGTTAGTACACAATGATTGGTGTCATTACTGTTTTATGTACTGTTAACCAAGATATCCATTATAATGAGTTGTTATTGTCGCTTTTAATTCTAAACCCACTTAAATGAGTGTAAAATGATCTCATCTGAAAAGTAAGTGATAAAATGAGAACAATTCTTGGTAGGACTCAGACTTATGAACATTACTATATGTGAAGAATGAGGTATGCTATTAGCTACTGTACAACACAAAACATAGAGGTCAAAACACAAGTGTGTGTCTGTGTGTGTGACAAAGTTATTCAGTGTCATATAATACTCCAGGACTCTGATCTGGACTGGGCATGTTCAGAGCTACTTGCTCTCTAGGAAGGTGAGACTGGCCATATGCTGTTCCAGAGATTTGACTCTAAAGCCGTTGGATCCCATTCCATTCAGTGCGTCCTCTTTAACTGGAGTGTGTTGCCTATCTCTCAACTGCTGAGGGGAGCCTTGACTGCTGCTCTCTGATTTACACTGCTAGGGAAAGAGGAAAGGTTAATGATAGTTTGATCCAGATGAGCATTGCTTTTTTAATGCTGTGTCAATAATATAGTGCTACCTCGGTTCTCGTCATTAATTCGTTCAGATTCCACGTCATGATAGGTAATGATAAGTAAGTTAATGTTTTAAACACTTACAATAAACTACAGATGGCCAAAATCATTAAAACAAAGCCAAGTACTGAGCAACCGACAAGGACTGAGACAAATTTTTCTAGTCAACATGTGTCGAGAACTGGATTCAATGAGTTCCTAGGTGGTGGAGGACAGAGGTACCACTGTACATTGATTTATACATTCATAAAGCATATTGAAAGAGCTGACTGTACAAATCAACCAGTTCTGTTAAAGCGACCTGACCTCTGGTTATCCTACCTTTCTGATGAGCTTATTACACAGGGACAGAAGAGAGGTCACCACTGTCATAACGCCTTTGGTGTTGTGTACAGTCGAGTCCACCTGAGTCAGAACAGAAGGTTGTTGTCCAATGGTCAAAATTTCCAAAAATACATTTGACAAAATGGTTGACTGGGGCCTCATTTTGGAAAAGTAATCATCTACCCTCTACCCTCATCCAACCACCACTCTACATCTCTTCTGGTGGATAATCAGTGTAGCAGCTTTCCTGTCAAACAACAGTTTCTCTCTACAGCAGCTGTTAGTAATACGGCCACAGGAAACAGCTTGGCAGATTGTTTTTCTGTGGAGCGTTCGCATGCCATTTACTATGAGTGCAATCCCAATTCAAAAAAAGTTTAAATACTTGGTCAAATCAGAAAGCTGTCATTTGTCAATTATCTTGGACCTTTAATCATTGAAATCAGTACATCGAATGATTTTTTTTAAATGCTTTACCACAAACAACAATTATACGTGTACTCTGAATGTGATGCGTGCAACAAGTGGGAGAGGGACAATGCAAGACTTAGAAAGGGTATGGAATGTTCCATAAACACCTGTTTGAAATGTCTCACAGGTAAACTGGGAACAGGTGATGGATACATAGGCGGCACCCACAAGACACTCGGTTTTTTATGAGCAAGGACTGGACGAGGCCCGTCAGTTTGCAAAAAATATTGTGAGCAAATAGTAACAATAGTCCCAAGGGATTACTTTTGGCAAACCTTTGTCAAGCAGTGGCACAAATGCCACTTGAAGCATTACTGTGCACAACACAAGCATTATGTTATCTATGTTGAGAAGCGACATCGATTTCTTTGGGCTGGGCAGCATCTGGGATGGACCATCACACACAATGGAAACGTATTGTGAACAGACGAATCAGTATTCCAGGTCTTTTTTTTTTTGGTAGAAATGGATGCTGTGCTCCAGGCAAATGACAAAAAGGACCAAAAGCCAGGGTCTGTCATGGTATGGGGTTGGATCAGTGCACTTGGCAAAGGTCATTTACACTTCTGTGATGGCAGCATTAATGTAGAAAAAGTACACAGATTTTAGAGCAACATAAGCTACCTTTTCCAGGGACGTCATGCATTTTTCAACAAGACAATGCCAAACCACATGCTGCACACATTACAAAGGCATGGCTGCAGAAGAAGAGGGTATGGGAGCTAGACTGGCCTGCTTGCAGTCCTGACCTTTCCACAATACAGAATTTGTGGAGAATTTTGAAACATGTGACAACAACTCCATACTATTGGACACCTTATGATGTGTTTTCAGGAGGAATGGGACAAAATAACCATCGTTCGGTATCCTCTGTGCCAAAACATATGTGTGTTGTGAGAAGGAATGGCAACATTACAAAGCGGTAAATACTTGACCGTCCCAATTTTTTTATTTGGAATGTGTTGCAGGTCTTATATGTAAGAATGGATGTTGACCAGACAAAACATGAACTACTTTTGGTTAATACTGGTTAATAATTAAATTAAATCAAAGTAAATGTCTCAAACATTGGGCTCCATGCTCCATACTGCCCCAACTTTTTCTGATGTGGGCTTGTACACTATACTATCATCACAATGTTTCACATGGTATCGGATGCTGGCATCAGGGAATTTTATGGAGGAGTATGCGTCCATAGGTACAGTATTGCTGGTCCTCAGTTCACCATAACCATCACCAGGCCGAGTGGAACAGATTGATTGTATTCATTTCCAACCCAGCTTCTCAATGAGCATGTATGATTAAACATCAAGTATACTAAATATCTTTATAACTGAACGGTCAAAGTGACATGTTACCTTCTGGAATGTGGCACTCTTGCCTTGGACAGTAGTCTTGGCACAGACTTGCAGGTGCTGACAGAGGGCAGTTAGCTTCTCTGTCTCAGACATCAGGAACATTTTCTCTTCATCCGGTAGCTAAGCAAGACAAAGAGCATACAGTACAGTCTTAATTAGATATGCACCGATCGATCAGCCTTGTACTTGTACCCTTGCACTAACTGGTAAAAGGTTCTAATCAAGAATGGTAATAAAGTAGGCCTATAATTTGAGCAAGGTTGCAGTGATTTATATGTGTGTGCTAAAGCTAGTGAGAGAACAGAGCCAGGGCTAATATGTTTGTTCCAGGCACAGCAACTATTGTGGACTGGTGTGTAGGCAACGTCATAGAACATGCTCAGAGAATAGCTCCATTTGCTCTTTTCATAACATATGATGCAACAGATACCCATGACTGCATACTGTTGCCCTGATCAACAGGGAAGCCTTGAATTCCATGTTTTGCACATGCAGAGCACAGCCAATTATGTTGCCCTTAATAAGCCTTCACTCCTGTGCCACTCAGCAGCCTGATGCATGACATTTTACATAATCCTCATAAATTAATTACAAATACTGAAGAAGGATCATTACCGTCACTATTATTTTACATTCCAATAAGCCCAAAATCAGACGAACCATACCGGTTATTTTATGGACAAGCTTGTAAATTTAAACAGGATATGGAAGGAATATTAATTCTCCCTAAGACATGATTCCAAAAATTCCACTGCTAATTCACTTCGGTCTCAAAGCTGGACCGTGTTGGCTATTGCATCGCAGCATTAGTACAGTTTAGAAACTGAATCACAGAGCAGGAGGTTGTTCATGAGCACAGGCTGTGCCGAAGCATAATGCAGTATGATTACAAGTGGCCTAAGTGCCTGGCTGGAGTACGCAAGGTTAAGTAAGAGTGACAGTTTCCTTCCTCTGAGACAGATGACACACATTACAGACAGATTCATGAGGTACAGGATTAATGTTTGGGTGGGTAATGTGGTTCGGTCAAATTGTGTGACATATGCAGGACATCAGAAGTTTACCTGAGTAGAGAAGGACTGCACGAATGAGCATAGCTGAAAACCCTGCTCTGATAAAACCTGAAAAGAGAGTCAGAAATTCTAATTAGAATAGAATAGAATTATTTATTGTCACTATACTCAAGTACAATGAAATTTCGCATGACATCTCTCCAATAAAGGTAATAGCAGCAACAGAATGCAAAATCACTAGTATCATGACCAAGGACGTAAATTTCATTTCAGTGTTTATCCTGAACGGGATGCCAAGACTGCTACCAAAAGTACTACTATATTAAATGTATACAGTGGTACCTCAGTTCTCGCTTCCTTTTTACCATAGGGAATAATGTAAACTGAATTAATTAATTCCAGACATTCAGGAAATCCACACTGTTTAAGGCCTAATATACATTAATGGAGTTGTATTGTACAACTGAAAAGGGGATATGTTCCAACAAATCCATCAAAAATTAAACTGAGTGTTTGGTAGAGCGGTCTATACTGTATCACAGCGGAGCCCATGATGAGTAAGTTGATGTTTAAAACACTTACATTAATCTACAGTTGGCCAAAATCATTAATACAAAGGTCATTTTACAATAAAGTGTTGAAAAACCTCATAATTTAGTGAGTAATGGATTGAAAGTGAAAATTAAAAAACAAAACCCTAACTCTATTGGTGAAGTCAAGGCGTTAGCATAGCTACTAAGCTAACGGCAGCCTGTGTTCTGGAGGATTCAGAATCTGATTTCCTTTCAGTTAGCTCTTATATCTAACCTTTATAGGACCCATGGAGACTTATATGCACTATGAATACAGTACTGTAGATGTAAAATAAAGAAAAACACGATAAACACAGTGGAGATCTTCACTGAGCAACAGCTATTGTGAACCTGAATCATTGAATCTCTTTGTACTGAATCGTGAATTTCAGCTGAAACGAGTCACGCGGCTTACAAGTTTAAGCCAGTATTTTTGTTTGTTTGTTCAAATCTCATCCCTGCCAAACTGCCAGTTTTGGGACCATGACCAAGGCCCTTAACCCATAATTGTTTGGATACATTGTAAGATTGCCTCAATCGCAAGTTGTTCTGCACATGGGTGTCTGCTAAATGACTAAATATAAATGATCAAAGACGGTGAAAGTTAATTCATTCATATTCTGTTATCACTTTATTTTGTGCAGAGTCTCACTGAATCCAGGGAATTTCCTGGAAAACCTGAGGGTCATGTGGGGATACAGGGACCAGGGCATTCACACTGTTTTATTCACACTCAGTCACACCTTGGGACTGGTGATAGACCAATCAATGCCATTTTGAAATACTCAGCCTTCGGGAAAAATATATCCTCTATTCAAAAATAGTGGGGAAAATGCAGAGAAACTTTGTTTCTTGCAATAGAACTTGCAGCTCATAAACTGCTACTACTTCTTCTTCTTCTTTCGGCTTCTCCCTTTATCAGGGGTCACCACAGCGAGTTAAACGTTTCCACCTCACCCTGTCCTCCACGTCCTCTACTCTCACCCCAACTCCCTGCATATCTTCATTTACCACTACCAAATAACTCCTCTTTTGGTCTTCCTCTCCGTCTCTTGCCTGGCAGCTCCATCGCCAACATCCTCCTACCACCAATATATCCACTATCCCTCCTCTGCACATGTCCAAACCATTCTCTCATCTTCCCCTCTCAAATTTTGTCTCCCAATTTTCCAAACCTGTGCTGTCCTCTGATGATCTCATTCCTAATCCTGTCCACCCTAGGACACCCTCCTAAAGAGAAACCTCAAACATCTTTAAGTTCTGCCACCTCCAGCTCTGCTTCCTGTCTCTTTGTCAGTGCCACTGTCTCTAAGCCATACAACAAGGCTGGGTCTCACTACTCTCTTATAAATCTTTTCCTTTCACTTTTGCTGCGACCCTTTTGTCACAACAGCACTCCTGACACTCTTCTCCACCCACTCCATCCTGACTGTACTTCTCTTCTTACCTCCTTTCCACACTCCCCATTTCCTTGGACAGTTGATCCCAAGTACCTGAACTCCTGGACCTTTGTGACCACTGATCCCTGTAGCCTGACTGTTCCACTTGCCTCCCCCTTTCATTTAACACATGTATTCTGTCTTACTACAGTTGACTTTCATTCCTCTCCTTTCCAGATTATACCTCCAACCCTCTCCAAGTTCTCTTCTACCTGTTCCCTGTTCTCACTACAGATCACAATGTCGTCTGCAAACATCATAGTCCACGGTGATTCCTGTCTGACCTCATCTGTTTAGTCTGTCCATCACCAGAGCAAATAAGAAGGGACTCGGGGCCGATCCTTGATGCAGTCCCACCTCTACCTTGAAGCTATCTGTCACTCCTACAGCACATCTCACCGCTGTCACGCTGCTATCATACATGTCCTGCACTAATCTAACGTACTTTTCAGCCACTCGAGACTTCCTCATACAATAAACTGGGACTACTGAGTGACTAAAAACAGAGATGCTGAGATTCAGTGAGGACAGGGCCATTTATGAAAAGATGAAAACTTTGTTTCCAGCATTACAACTTAACTTCTGAGGCTGATACCATGTGCAATACTAACACTGTTTTTTTGTTGTTGGTGGTGGTGGTTTTTTGGAAGTATTTACACATTTTCACTTTTCCCAGAAAGGATGTGATACTGTTATCTGGTAATAAATGTTGTAGTTAAGAGCAATAAAACTTAGGTTTTTATTTATAAAAAAGGCAGGTTGCAAACAGAAACAGTGCATTTATAGCTTAAATATTCATTTAAGTTCAACAATTTGGTCTCATTTATTGTTATATTTATTATATATCTGCCATCGGCCATTAAAAACCTAAATCGGTCAACCACTACTTTGGACAAATCAGAAGCTAGTCCATCTACAGTCATGTTTTTCCTTTGATTAATTTAACCATTGTAAAGTTTTCCTTAGCAATTCTATCTTAGTCTTAGGAAACACCGTCACAACTTCACATACCACTAACACATGAAAAACGGGATTGTGGAGATCGGTTAGCGCAAGTTCATAAATGAATAACTTGACCCACAGTACAACAGTCTGGGGGGAGAATCCCCAGATCCATGTATGGACTACTTCGCAGCATAAAACTATATGTGAAATTATGACTGGTTGTCTTGCATCATCAGCTCATGCTAGCTAGATTAGCTAGTTGCATTAGCTTTTGCTATTGTAACTGTTGGCTTTGCTAATTTAATTACTGCCTATGTTTTAGTGGTCTGATATTTATTTTTTAGTAAATTATACACTTTGAAGTGGCTAGCCAAAACATACAACTATGGCCTATCATTAGCTTGTCTGCTGCGTGGCTGAATTCCTTGTAGATATTTACATACGTCCATTACTGCATTACCCTGAAACTGGCTCTGACTGAAAGCTTTTAGAAAGATGCTGGGTAATTATGGGAAACGCAGTGCCACCTCCAGTGTGTGCACAAATTAGGGACACCTCATTGCCATTCACCCACAAACCCTCCAAGCCCAACTCCACCACTACACTCATAAGTATTATATTTATGATTATACAACAGTTAGTTCCTACCTCACAATCTGATTAGTTGGGATGTGTTCTCACAGTGATATATATGTGATAACAGCACAGCTTTTTCACACAAAAAAGGTACCACATCGCTGATGTTTTGCCAAGTAACAACAGGCTTTATGCACATATAACATATCCAAATAACACAATAACCCCAATACATAACTAAATTCTATCATTTAATTCTTAATTGATTTTATTTTAGTTTTATTACCTTTTCCCTTTAATCTTCGCATATTTGCACTTTGTATTTAGAACTAATGTTAGCTTCGTAGTGTTAAATAAACCTTCTTCAATGCCAATCAATGCACTCTCCAATTTATAGTTCGTTCGAAATGTGTGCTTTTGGAAACATTTTTGCAACAACTAAATAAATAAGAACATTATGCTGAATGATGAAAGACACAACATGTGTTCCATAACCAATGACCATAACCAGCGTATTTGCTTAGGGCAAGAATTGGCATCTAGCAACCAACGTGTGGCAATAACAGCAGTTTCTTGTCTGAGGACTGAAGTCTTTTAAGACATTTTAAGTAGCAGTAGTTAAATCCAGCAAGGTGCTACTAGTACAAAGTCACAATGACCAGTGCTCGACATTTCTAGGTATATTCAGGTCAAACTGGCCCAGTGCTTCTAGTGCTAAGGCAGGGTAGGGAACTGTTACCGTTGCGTAGCAATAACACATTTGTTGTGGACCTACTTTTTGGCTGAAGGTACTTGTCAGCATGAAAGCGTATTCAGTATTAAATTCAGGGCTTACTTACATTTACATTTACATTTACAGCATTTAGCAGACGCCCTTATCCAGAGCGACTTACAATTGGTACAGTCTTACAATCCAAGCAATTGTGGGTTAAGGGCCTTGCTCAAGGACCCAACAGTGGCAGCTTGGCTGAGGTGGGATTTGAACCCTGGACCTTCTGGTCCATAGTCCTGCACCTTAACCACTAGGCCACCACAGTCACCGAGTTATTACTTGAGTTATTTTGTTTCTTGATTTAGTTTTAAAAATATGTTGTATGAAAGCAATAGAACACGAGGGTGTGCATTATCACGTATAACATCACAGCTAGACTCAACTACTGCGACCAAATCACAGCCATGATTTTATTTGCAATAACAATTTGCAAAGATACGTCTTCTATTGCTTAAACAATACAATATATCTATCTAACAATATTGACATTCAGTCCTAAATCTGAGTGGCATGACCTGTAGTTCTGCTATGCAATCCAGTATCAACCACAATCTTTGACTTTCTTACTGACTCCAATGCTGTTGTGATTTTAGTGGGGCACGAGCCCTAATGACACCTCTGCTCAAGATCAGTGACTGCTATGAACTTCATTATTCTTAATGGCACAGATGAAGCTGAGTGAGGTAGTCCTAGAATCAAGCCTAAACACCTACCTCAGCTTGGTGGAAGAGGTCCAAAGTGGTTTTCAGCAGGCCTTCCCCCCTTAATTACAAAACACAACAACTTAATGGAATATTGATACATCCATAGTACTTAGCAGTTGGACAGCATAAGGAAATGTTCCCCAAAGAATTTAACATTCTTTTCGCAAAAGTTTTAATTAAGGCTAAACGTTTTGACAACAGAGATTTCTCTGCATAATGAGGCTTTCCTCTTGGCAAGCTCAACTTTCTGGCTAATGTCATGAAAGAACCCTGAGAATGTTGGTGGAAGTGTTGATTAGCTCAGTACCTGGTAAAGAGATAAATAGAGTACGCTACGCTGGACAAGCTCTGGCAATGGCGTACCACCTCATGCTCCTGATCCTCCCAGCACTCCAGCTCAGAATCCAGATCTGACGTGAGGAGCCGAAGTTCTAGACCCAACTTGGCAATTGCAGTCTGCTCCTGACCACCGCAGCATACAGGGCCCTGATCGTAACGTCAATTACAGAAGATTATTTGACACATAATATGCCAGTTACAGTGGAAATTAATCCATACATCCATGTGGAGAGAATTTTCTTTGAAACTGTTGTGTGTTTTTTTTTTCCATCACCCCCTTGTAAAAATGACAGATATTGGTATTTAAAGAATTTAATTGTAAATCATGGTGGAAAATAAGTATTTGGTCACCCACAAACAAGAAAGATTTCTGGCTCTCACAGACCTGTAAATTCTTTAAGAAGCTCTTCTATCCTCCACTCGTTACCTGTATTAACGGCACCTGTTTGACCTCGTTATCTGTATAAAAGACACCTGTCCACAGCCTCAAACAATCAGACTCCAAACTCAACCATGGCCAAGACCAAAGAGCTGTCGAAGGACACCAGGAAGAAAATTGTAGACCTGCACCAGGCTGGGAGGAGTGAATCTACAATCTACAATCAATAGACAAACGACTATTGATAATCTCCCTCGATCTGGGGCCCCACGCAAGATCTCATTACATGGAGTCAAAATGACCATGAGATTGGTGAGCAAACATCCCAGAACTACACGGAGGGACCTGATGAATGACCTGCAGAGAGCTGGGACCAAAGTAACAAAGGCTAACATCAGTAACACACTACGCCGAGAGGGACTCAGATCCTGCAGTGCCAGGCGTGCCCCCCTGCTTAAGCCAGTACATGTCCAGGCCCGTCTGAAGTTTGCCAGAGAGCATATAGATGATCCAGAAGAGGACTGGGAGAATATCATGTGGTCAGATGAAACCAAAATAGAGCTTTTTGGTAAGCAAAGGGGACAGGATGACTGATCCGTGTTAAGGGAAGAATGAACGGGGCCATGTATCGTGAGATCTTAAGCCACATCAGTGAGAGCACTGAAGATGGAACGTGGCTGGGTCTTCCAGCATGACAATGATCCCAAACACACCGCTCGGGCAACCAAGGAGTGGCTCCGTAAAAAGCATTTCACTGGCCTAGCCAGTCTCCAGACCTCAACCCCATAGAAAATTTGTGGAGGGAATTGAAAGTCCATGTTGCCCAGCTACAGCCCCAAAACATCACTGCTCTAGAGGAGATCTGCATGGAGGAATGGGCCAAAATACCAGCTACAGTGTGTCCCAACCTGGTGAAGACTTACAGGAAACATTTGACCTTTGTCATTGCCAACAAAGATTATGTTACAAAGTATTGAGTTGAACTTTTGTTATTGACCAAATACTTATTTTCCACCATAATGTACAATTAAATTATGTAAAAATTCTACAATATGATTTCCTGGATTTTTTCTCATTTTGTCTCTCATAGTTGAAGTGTACTTATGATGAAAATTACAGACCTCTCATCTTTGTATGTAGGAGAACTTGCACAAGTAGTGACTGACTTTAATGTTGCCATCGGCATCAATGGCTATTTCAGCAACAGTTGCAAGGTTACATCAATACACAAGGTTACATGAAGAGTAGTCATATACACTCAGGTTGTGCCAATTTAGAGCACTCAATTAACCTAATGCATGTCTTTGAACTTCGGGAGGAAACCGGAGCACCTGAATTAAAACCACAAGAAGGAAACCAGGCTGCTCCATCTGGAATTGAGCCCAGGGCCTTCTTGCTGAGAGGCAACGAGATCGTATTTTGAGTAGAGGGTGTTTGGGTGGGGTGGAAGGGGGTTAGGTAGGGTGCTGGTGGTGTATTTATTTTGTGGTGTCTGTGTGCCTCGTTTGTGTGTGAGAGCATCATCTTTTTATTAAAAAATCTCACAGCGTGTGTTTTAATGTGACTGAATATGTGTGTGAGGAAAACGCCCGATCGTTAGTGTTATAAAATATGTATTTCTATTGAATTTGTGATGTGCGCCTATCATGCTGGTGCAAATCATGTCTACGAGTGGGTTGAGGCACAACTCGGCATTTATTTTATTCACACTGACTGGTACTAGTCCTTAGGTTGGTACGCTGTCTGTCAGTGCACAGACTGTGTAATAAACAACAGATATGAGAAGTTTTTCTGTTTTTGCTGGCTTGACTTTTACAAGGGTGCAACATTATATTAAAAAAAAAAAAAAGTTAATTGCTATAGAGAAAGGCAACATCCAATATCACTTCCTGCGGTTATGGTCCTACCCACTGAGCCACCTAGAATGAATGAATGAATATAATACATTATATTTACATAATGAAAAGGATCTCCGCTTCTTAACATGCAAAATATTTTTATTTCAAACAGATTTGGGCAAAATGGATGAAGCATGGTGTAAATTCATCAAAGTCAAACCTACACACAGGCAGTATCAAGACATCAGAATCTAGGATTAGGCAAATAACAGACAACCATCTTTTAATAGACCCATTTAAGCATGATTCGCTGCCCAATAATAGACTAGTCTGTGGTAAGCATGATTTACTCTTTCACACTCCTACTCTCATCTCACTCTTAAACTGTGAAGCAAGTTTAGGTGTTGTACCTCTGTATCAAGCTTGGCAGCTTTTGTGGTCTTCAGATTAGCCGAATGCTTCTGAAAGAGAATAAAAATTCACAGTTTGATGATATGACTCAGTTAGTTGGAAAGCTATTTATGTTTCGTGAAATGCTTACCCCTGGTCTAGGCAGTGACAAGTAGGTTCTCTTGTCCCCTAAAAATCAGTATGACCATTTAATTAACACTTAAGAACAGACAAATACAGCTTGTTTCAAATTCCACAGCCTCAACGTTCAGTCAGTCAGACACCTTTGATTTATTTAAATTACATACAGTGTTTAGTGTTAGTTATTCATAAATTTGGGGAAGATTAAAAACAAATGACAAAATACACTCACCAGTCACTTTATTGGGTACACCTCCTTGTTTCTACACCCATTGTCCATTTTAGCAGTTAAACTTAACATATAGAAGCACTTTGTAGTCCTACAGTTATATACACTGTGGTCCATCTGTTTCTCTACATACTTTATAAGTCACCTTTTCTCAGGTACTATTTCGAATGTGGTGGTGGTGTGTTTGTGTGTTGTGCTGGCACGATTAAGTGTTTCGGAACATCAAACCAATTTAGATATTAGTCACAGACAACACAAGTAAACACAAAATGCAGTTTTTAAATTAACGTGTTTATTATTAAGGGAGAAAAAAAATCCAAACCTACGTTTGAAAAACTGATTGCCCTCTAAACCTAATAACTGGTTGAACCACCCTTAGCAGCAACAACTGCAACCAAGCGTTTGTGATAACTTGCAGTGAGTCTTTTACAGCGTTGTGGAGGAATGTTGCCCACTCATCTTTGTAGAATTGTTGTAATTCAGCCACACTGGGAGGTTTACAAGCTTGAACGGCCTTTCTAAGGTCATGCCACAGCATCTCAATAGGATTCAGGTCAGGACTTTGACTAGGCCACTCCAAAGTCTTCATTTTGTTTTTCTTCAGCCATTCAGAGCTGGACTTGCTGGTGTGTTTTGGATCATTGTCCTGCTGCAGAACCCAAGTTTGTTTCAGCTTGAGGCCACGAACAGATGGCCGGACATTCTCCTTCAGGATTTTTTGGTAGACAGCAGAATTCATAGTTCCATTTATCACCGCAAGTCTTCCAGGTCCTGAAGCAGCAGAACAGCCCCAGACCATGACACTACCACCACCATAATTTACTGTTGGTGTAAAGTTCTTTTCCTGAAAGTAACTGTGTTACTTTTACGCCAGATGTAATGGGACACACACCTTCCAAAAAGTTACATTTTTGTCTCGTCAGTCCACAGAATGTTTTCCCAAAAGTCTTTGGGATCATCAAGATGTGTTCTATAAAAACTGAGACGAGCTTTAATGTTCTCTTTGTTCAGCAGTGGTTTTCGTTTTGGAATTCTGCCATGCAGGCCATTTTTGCCCAGTCTCTTTCTTATGGTGGAGGCATGAACACTGAGGCCTGCAGTTCTTTGGATGTTGTTGTGGGGTCTTTTGTGACCTCTTGGATGAGTCGTCACTGTGCTCTTGGGGTAATTTTGGTCGGGTTTGGATTGGTTGGGAAGGTTTACCACTGTTCCATGTCTTTGGCATTTGTGGATAATGGCTCTCACTGTGATTCGCTGGAGTCCCAAAGCTTTAGAAATGGCTTTATAACCCTTTTCAGACTGATAAATGTCAATTATTTTCTTTCTCAATTCTTCCTTAATGTCTTTGGATCTCAGCATGATGTGTAGCTTTTAAGGATCTTTTTGTGTACTTCACTTTGTCAGGCAGGTCCTATTTACGTGATATCCTGATTGAGAACAAGTGTGGCAATAATCAGGCCTGGGTGTGGCTAGAGACAGTGAACTCAGGTGTGATAAACCATAGTTATGTCTTAACAAGAGAGGGGCAATCACATTTTAAAATAGGGCCATGTAGGTTTGGATTTTTTTCTCCCTTAATAATAAACACCATTAAAAACTGCATTTTGTGTTTACTTGTGTTGTTTTTGACTAATATTTAAATTGGTTTGATGTTTCAAAACACTTATGTGGAAATCATAGGAAATCAGGAATGGGGCAAACACTTTTTCACACCACTGTATAGTCCTTGCATTTATCCACTGTTAGAGCAATACCTGTGAAGTGTATAACAATTATCACTATAATTAACCTACATGGATAAAATAGAAAAGAGTTGTTTATTTTGCCCCAATACTGACTAAAGAGGTTGAGTCGAAAGGCAGAGCTTTTCAGATTCACTGCTCTGTATGCTCCAGTCTATCAAGGATTATAGGAGGAGGGATACTTCAGTTAAAGAATACATGTTGTTCTGTCTAAATGTCAGCTTGAGTCTGCCCCCACTGCTTTTAATTAAACTTCTACATGCTTTTATTGCTTATCCGATCAGTCAGTATTTCATCATTTACTGTCACTTCTCCCATGAAACAGCTGACGTTTTAATGTATTCTTATAAAACTTGGCCATGACACTTCTATACATTATAACCACTGACCCTTATTCATCCTGAAACTGAAATGCCTTCTAGCACGAGCACACACACACACACACACACACACAGGGACAAATAACCTTAACAGTAATTGCATGGCAATAGTGTTCCAAACAAACCTATTAACTTTACATTATAAACAAATACTGCATGGTAAAAGTGTTAACAATAAACCCTGGACTCACCTGGAAATATAAGTGAATGTGGCCTTGCATTCTGAGAAGTAGCTACTGAAGTGCCTAACAAGTGGCAGTATGTTCAGTCTGTTCACAATGATACCATACATTTTCTTGCCAAATGTGTGAGTGGGTCTCAGCTTTAGAAGCATTGGTTGAAGTGTCTGATTGTTTATTTTTTACAGGTTTTTGCAACAAATCTTCTGTCCAATCTTCTATCCAATCAAGAAATAAAATGTATACAGTGCAACCCGTATAGAAATGTTTTGTCATTTAACCCACTGTTTAACCAAATTTCTGTTTCATTTTAATCATAATAATATACACTCACAAGCCATTTTATTAGTTACACCTGTTCAACTGAATCTCTGAACAACACATCAAACTTTGAAGCAGATGGTCTACAACGGCAGAATACCACATCAAGTGCCACTCCTGTCAGCTAAGAACAGGCACCTGAGGCTATAATTTGCACGAGCTCACCAAAACTGGACAGAAGAAAATTGGAAAAACGTCGCCTGGTGTGACGAGCCTCGATTTCTGCTGCAACATTCAGATGGTAGGGTCAGAATTAGGCAAAGCATGGATGAAAGCATGGATCCATCCTGCTTCGTATCAACAGTTCAGGCTGCTGGGTGTGGTGTAATGATGGGGGGGGATATTTACTTGGCACACTTTGGTTCCCTTAATACCAACTGAGCTTCGTTTAAACACCTCAGCCTACCCGAGTATTGATGGTGACCATGTCAACCCTTTATGACCACAATACACCATGCTTTGATGGCTACTTCCAGCAGGATATCCATGTCACAAAGCTCAAATCATCTCAAATAGGTTTCTTGAACATGGCAAGTTCATGTACTCAAACGGCCTCCAGACTCACCTTTGGGATGTGGTGTAACTGGAGTCGCATCATGGATGTGCAGTTGACAAATCTGCAGCAACTGTGTGATGCTATCATGTCAATTTGGACCATCTCTGAGCAATCTTCGAGCACCTTGATGAATCTATGCCACGAAGAATTAAGGCAGTTCTGAAGGCAAGCGGGGGTCAACCCGGTACTAGTAAAGTGTACCTAATAAAGTGGCAGATGAGTGTATTTTTTAATTACTTCTCCATTCAAAATTATGCACCTAAAATTCACCTAAAGAACTAAAGTTCTACAGAACAAGTAAACACAAATCTTCACTCCTGTTCAAAGTGTGTTTTACCCCTCAGGTTTCCATTATACTGCTACGCAGGTTACAAGTGTATATCATCACCACCACTTCCATTTTTATGTTAGTTGTTATTATTTGGCCTTAATGCTTAACAGTTTTGATAATGTTGATGGTGTACCTGATGATGGTGTACCAATCAGACACCCTGGTCTCAATCCCTAATACTTGAGCACCATATTAAGTATCTCACAAAGACATTATGATTTGCATAATAAAGCAAGATCTCTAATCTCTCCACTCAGCAATAATGATGCAGCAATCCTGGTTAATGCGTTCATCACATCTCACATTGGCTTCTGCAATTATCTGTTTATTGGCTTCATGCTTCAATTGTTCAGCCAACTTCATTTTTATTTCATATTGGCATAAATTACCAGTTTCATCTCATATCAAGTAGAAACGTCTTACATTTGAAGCCCTGCATGGTCTCACTCCTGAATACATGTCGGAAGACCTTCCCTCGTACAGATCTCACACACTCAGGTTCTCTAGCCTGGCGCTGAACCCCTTACCGTTCCTGATGTTAGGCTCTCTTCAAAAGTAGGAGAGGTCCTACTGTGCAGCAGCACCAGAAACATGAGTGCACCTCGAGGTCACGTTTCAAGCCTAAACTCAACGCTTTCTTCCTTGTTTTAGTTTTCCTTCTTTCTCTTATATGTAAATCACATTTAGTTTTGTAAAAGCTGCTCCTACAATAAACTAAACTTCATTTAATTTGATTTCTCAAGTTTTCCAGTGTGAGATTAGGTGCCATTTTATTTATACTTATAATATTTTCCATAAATGTCATTAATTCTGGAACTAACTGTAAAAGTCTATGAGATATTTTGGATTTCTTTGGATGCTGTGACACTAATTAGCCATAGTCTGTTCGACCATCAGCTTTATGGTATTTGCAAATATTCAACTATTCCTACAAGACCTACTGATTCAATAAATCAAAACCTTTTGGAACATATGCAAAAGGTTACACAAATTAAAAGACTAATTTATTCTTCATAACAGTGCTAATAAAACTGCTGCGACGTACTAGGATGTCAAGAAAAAACATATAGGACATTCCTTCTCTCTAAAGAGTTAGACATCTAGAAATTAAGGAAGTGAAAAAATATACTAGGTCTCAAATATATATAACCCCAAATCATAAAAAGTTGGGACAGTATTCACAAATAAATACATTCTAACATCCACTTTTATTTCATTGCAGACAGTATGAACCCAATTTATTTCATGTTTTGTCATTTCACTTGTTAATATACATCCATTCCTGCATTTCAGACCTTCAGCACATACACACACAAAAAATTGGGACAGTAAAGCATTTACCAATTTGTAATAACACTTAAAAGGCGTTTTGGCACCAAGGATACAAAGTGATGAAGTGCTTCAGGTGTTATTTTGTCCCAGTCTTCCTGCAAACACGTCTTAAGATGTGCAACAGTGTCGAGTTTTTGTTGTTGCATTTCTTCCAAAAAAGCTCTGGAATACCGATTCGTCTGACCACAATATACGTTTCCACTGTGTGATGGTCCATCCCAGATGCCCCCAAATCAAGTCCACACCGCTTTTGGTTATGGTTAACAAACTTTTTTTGCACAGTAAAGTTTTAAGTGGCATTTGTGAATGTACCCCCGTATTGTTGTACATGAGAAAGGTTTGTCAAAGAAATCCCTTGCCTCTATTGTTATATCAACTACAGATGAATGACAGTTCTTGGTGCAGCGTCATCTGAGGGATCAGCAACAATGGCTCTTCAGTTTTGGCTTCCTTACGCTTTATGCACTGAATTTCTTCCAGTTTTTTTTTATCGTTTAATGATATTATGCACTGTAGAAGGAAAAATATGCAAATCCCTTCTAATATTTCTTTGAGGTACATAGTTTTTAAACATATTGATAATTTTCTCATGCATCAGTTGACAAACTGGAGATCCTCTGCACATCTTTGTTCTTCAAAGGCTCAGTCTTTCGTGATTGCTGCTTTTGTTCCCAAACATGATTACAATCATGAAATCAATCTGTTTGAAATCTCATCATTATTTTTTTTACCTCATTACTAGCCCTAAATTTCCTCTTTCCCAACTTTTTGGAATGTGCTGCTGGCCTGAAATTGAAGAAATGGATGTATATTAACAAGTGAAATTAAGCTGACCAGACAATTAAATATTTTGAGTTCATACTTTCTGCAATGAAATAAAAGTCAAAGTAAACGTAAGTAACACTGCTTTTCTTATTTGCATTTTCCATACTGTCCCAACTTTTTCTGATTTGGAGTTGTACTTTAAAAACTGCACTGCGTATTACAACTTTTTTGCACACACTTCATGCAACTACTATTTACCATTTTTAAAAATTAAAGGGCACTTTTTAAATTATTACAATGATCTGTATATTTTGCTGTGTAAATGTCATCTCACACACCTCAGTGGCCAAAGATTATAGAGATCTCACCATGACACATAGTTCCTGGCCACAGATCAGTAACACATCTTTTATATACACCTTACAGATCAGCAGTGTTACAGCACTTGAGAATAAATTCAGCAATGAACTTTAATGGAATGTATGTACATGGTAAAATAGTAAGCACAGTAAACTGCAAAAATAACACTGCAAATTGCTATTTGTGGATTTTTATTGATCGTGTAAATGGGAATGACAAGGTGTAAAACTCAGTGACTACTATAAAAACAAAATGGCGGATCTGAAAGTAGATGTGGATGGTAATAATGGCTTACCTCTGCGGCCTTCAAACACATCATTGATTTCTTTTAACAGGACGGCCATGTCTGAAAGCTGTGACTCCCAGGCCTCACAGAATACATCCAAGTTCTCTTTGGCTATCTTACTGTTGGGGTGTAGAGCGAGCGTCTGAGCTGCTGAGATGATCTGTACAGAAAGTAAGACAGGGCACGATGTACGGTAAAAGTAAATGGTTCCTTTTTCAAATTGTAGCATTAACAATCCAAAACAGGAAATGTTAAATATGGGTTGTCAAAAGGCAATAATGTTTCTCCGTTAATCGCATTTTCATTACTTGATTATACGAGTCACTCTCAGCTATAGATGGTGTCAAAATTAAACACCATTCCCTACATTTTACAAACCATATACAGCAGAACAGAAACAAGAGTAAACAGAAGTGTAAACAATTACAGTTAGACACTTCGTTATATGGCTGTGCTCATTACTGTGCGACAGCGCATTTCATCACATAATCACAGAGAGTACGGTGTAACTGTGTAGTTTGACAACATGCCTGGTAGTGCTGGGCGATGTGACCTCAAAACAGTATCATGATTAATTGAACATTTTACCTCAATTACAATTAAAGAACGATTTTTTTTGTTGGTGTTTTTGTTGGTGTTCAAATGAAAAAGTGTATCTCTGTGATTTTAAAACAACTGAAGGAAGCACACACAAACTTTTTATGGTTATTTATTGAATATTTCAACCAACAAACTATCCTTCATGATGTAGTAAATGACGCTCGTTATTTATATATCTTCATCTTCTTGAATCCCTTTCATAGGGTGCAGTGTTTGTAAATTACTGTTATTACTGCTTGTGTTATTTATTCCATGTCGTCACCTCTAAAGGCAAAATGTGTCCAAACAACAGACACGGCATTTCTTTGGTATAAGCTACTTGTGTTTGAGTTCTCCTCCATATTGCTTCCATGTTGCTGATCAGCCGGGCATGTGACTACACATGTGTTAGTATGTTCTTAAAGGGACAGAACATTAAAAAAAAAATAAAAAAAATCCTCAAATATTCGTCAAATAATCAACATGGCCATGATGACATTGGTTAAAGATTCTGAATGTCGGTTTCAATTCATTTTCAATTAACTGCCAAGCCCTAATGGCTGGCACACAAAATAACAGCTTACCTTAACCTGGTAAGATGATTAATCTGATAAAACATTTCAGTCGTTTGACCATTTGACACTAGTCATAATCCATAATTTAGTGCATAATTGAATTCATAACTTAGAGTTTTTTTCCCCCTCGAAGAAGCATTCCATACTACAAAAATCCAAGATACTACCAAAAAAACAAAATTACAACAAAACAGGCTACCTCAATTAATAGATTCAGGCAGACCTGATGATTTTTTTAAATCATTGATAAGGTCTATTAACATGCAAACATGGAGCCACTGCTTCGTGCTGTGCTCTAATTGGCTGGCTGACCTTTGTGCTTTGTTAAAAAAAAAAGCATATCATAAGAACTCCACCTGCTTTGCCAAGCAGGCATAACAGAAAACACTTGATCACGTATACATTTCTTCAAAGTATAAAATTATAGTGGTATGAAAAAGTTTGGGCACCCCTGATCATTTTCATGATTTTTCTTTCTAAATCATTGGTTGTCCAGCTCAGCAATTTCAGGTAAATATATCATATAGCAGATGAACACCGTGATATTTGAGAAGTGAAATTAAGTTTATAGGTTTTACAGAAAGTTGTGCAGTAATTATTCAAACAAAATTAGGCAGGTGCATAAATTTGGGCACCCTTGTCATTTGAATACCTTTAGCACTAATTATTGGAACACAAAATATGTTTTGTAAGCTCACTGACCCTTGATCTACATACACAAGTGAGTCCAACTATGATAAAGGGTTAAGGTGGCCAATTGGAAGTTTTTCTCCTCTTTGCATCTTCTCTGAAGAGTGGCAATATGGGAGCCTCAAAACAACTCTCAAATGGCCTGAAAACAAAGGTTGTTCAACATCATGGTTCAGGGAAAGGGAAAAGCTCTCTCAGAGATTTCAGCTGTCAGTTTCCACTGTGAGGAACATAGTGAGGCAATGGAAGACCACAGGCACAGTTCTAGTTAGGAACTCCCGAAGTGGCAGACCAAGAAGAATCTCAGATAGGCAGAGGCGAAGGATGGTGAGAACAGTCATAGTCAAGCCACAGACCACCTTCAAAGACCTACAACCTCATCTTGCTGCAGATGGTGTCACTAATCATCGTTCAACTATACAGCACACTTTGCACAAGGAGAGGCTGTATGGGAGAGTAATGCAGAAGAAGCCTTTTCTGCAGACACGCCACAGTCACTTGAGGTGTGCTACAGCACATTTGGACAATCCAGCTTCATTTTGGAATAAAGTGCTGTGTACTGATGAAACTAAAATTGAGTTATTTGGACATAACAAGGAGCGGCACACATCCCAAGACAAACATTTGCTACCCACAGTAAAATTTGGTAGCGGTTCCATCAGGCTGCGGGACTGTGTGGCCAGTGCAGGTACTAGGAATCTTGTTAAAGTTGAGGATCGCATATTCCAGTTAATATCTCCAGATTCTTGAGAACAATGTTCAAGAATCAGTGACAAAGTTGCACCGAGGCCAACGACCCAAAACCCTGCTCAAAATCTACTAAGGCATTCATGCAGAGGAACCAGTACAACATTCTGGAATGGCCATCTCAGTCCCTAGACAAATGTGAGCTGTCCATGCTCGGAAACCATCAAACCTGACTGAACTGGAGATGTTTCTAAAGAAGAATGGTCCAAAGCACCTTCAACCAGAATCCAGACTGGAAGCTGTAGGAAGCGTTTAGCGGCTGTTATTTCTACAAAAGGAGGATCTACTAAATATTGATGTCATTTTTGTTGGGGTGCCCAAATTTATGCACCTGCTAATTTTTGTTTGAATAATTACTGCACACTTTCTGTAAATCCTATAAAACTTCATTTCACTTCTCAAATATCACTGTGTTCATCTGCTATATGATATATTTAACTCAAGTTGCTGATCTGAACAACCAATGATTTATAAACTAAAATCATGAAAATTATCAGGGGTGCCCAAACTTTTTCATACCACTGTATTTATTTCACTCCTGCAATTCTCCCTAGAGTGAACACCCTGCATCCTTCACATAAACATCTGAACGTACATAATATAATTTTAATGATGAAGTTTAGGTCACCATGCACATGTCCAACAGCAGAACTGTCCATTTGTGGTTGCCAGTATACCCACGAGAGACCAAAACAAATTAGACTACTAAAGAAAAGGTTTAAATACAAATTGTATTTATCTGCCTTGCAAAGATTTGCAAAGAGCAGCCATTTCATTGAGTGTCACGTATTAAGTGACATAACGGGACAAAGCACCTAGACATCTCGCCTTTATGTCATTTTGATTTTACTTTTTTGTCTACCATAAATCAGGCATCATGCTCAACCAACATGTGGTAATGCAGAAAACAGTCTCTCTCTCTCAAATTTACACTGAAAAAAAAAAAGAAAACACTAAAAACAAGCCTCCTCTGTCATTTGGAATTATTTTGGAGTGGCTTATACTGACTTTTTTTAAGTGATTTTATGGCTTTGTTTACGTTCACAAGTAAAAGAATGTGGTTTTCTCAAGACCTTACAAACATCTTGAATGCATTTTAATCACATCAAAACAAAACAAAATTAACAAAATCCTGTAATGTTTTAGAAAGATGGCTTGTTTACCCAGTTGTATGCACAAAACACAACATAACATAACATTTTTGCATATGGTCATCTCTTTGTTTGATTAACATCAAATCAAGTACTGAGAACAAACCCCATGCCACTTTTTAAATTTAAAATTATTTATTATTTATTTTGAATGGAGAAAATAGTGTTTATGTCAGTCTTCTGCACTTTATATTACTGAGGAAGACATGCTATTAATCCCCCTACTGTTGCATCAACAGCCTTCACTTTCCTGAGAAGGTTTCCCACTAAATCTTGGAACATGTGTAATCAGACACTGACGTTGTACAAAAACCCCAGTTCACTTTTGGCATTCCAATTCATCCTACAAGAGTATGAAGGAGTTAAGCTCAGGGATCTGTTAACGCCAGTTAAGTTCTCCAAAGATGGCACACCATTTGCTTATGATTTTTATTCTAGGAGGGTAAAGCAGAAGTGGATGAACTGGCTAATTGGGGAAGTGGAAACCACGTCATATTGAGAATCACCGAGTGCGTTTACATGCACTAAATAATCCAATCATAGTCGGATTTCTGCAGTCATCTGATTATTCAAGTGGTATACAGCATACGCCGATCTAGAAATCAGATTAAGAAAGCCGTTAAAAAGAGCTGGATTTTACTCCAGTAATTGGATTACTCATAGCATGTAAACCAATTACCCGATTCTAATCGGTATTTTCAGTCTGCGCATGTGCACGAGCCTTCCCCCAGGTTTGCCAGGTCCGCGTGTTCTAAAGACTTTGCTTTATTTGGCCTCTTTTTCCATTGACTTTAGTGTTTTTTTTTTCCTCACTGGATCTAGCAACCACAGAATATGGAGATTCCATTTTTGTACGCGTATTATGAACCTGTTAGGAGTGTGTGTGACTGAAATAACATAGATCACTAATTAGAAGGTTGTTCATATAGTGTCTATTGCTAGAGTTCAACAATGAAAATCCCATGACATTTTTGGGTATATCACTTACCACTATTCGTTTTCATTACCTGTGGACCAATGACGTGGAAGGTTTCCTCGGCATGAATGCAGGTGATCTCCAGTGGCTCCGTCCCTGATATGTGGCACAGCAGCCGGCAGGTCTGAGAGCAGAACAAATGAAGAAGATCACTAGGGTCACTGACAGAGGGACAGTCGTGGAAGATGATGAGAGTTCTACTCATGTTACTCACTTCCACCAGCTGCTCCCTGTGTTCTGTCAGTGTGCGAGCATAATCAGCCACTGCCTCCACACTTCCTTCACACCCTGCAGCCTTCAGAGACTGCAGTACTGCGTGATCAGAGTGCAGCTTCAGCAGCTCACTGGCTCGACCCACCGCTACCTTATGGAGCTGAGATATAACGGGAAAATGACAAAGCGAGACAATACAATGTGAAAGCAAGATATGGTGAGGGAAAGCAGAGGGAACAGGGTGGACTGTGTCAGACAAAGACAGATGAGAGAAGACAGAAGTACCAATGGATAGAGGATGAGTAATACAACCCCAAATCAGAAAATCTTGGGAGAGGTAGGAAAATGGGAGGAAAAAAAATGTATTGTACAATTACAAGATATTTCATGTTTTGTCTGGTCAACTTCATTTCATTTGTTAGTAAACATCCATTCCTACATTTCTGGCCTGCAATACATTAAAAAAAAGTTGAGATGGGGCAATTTAGGGCTAGTAATGAGATTAAAAACAACTAAACAATGATGTGTTTTCAAACAGGTGATATCAGTAACAGTATCCATAAAAGGCTGAGTCTCTGAAGAGCAAATATCTGCAGAGGATCTCCAGTTTGTCAACAAATGGGTGAGAAAATGTTTTAAATGTTTAAAAACAATGATCATCAAATAACGATTGGAAAAGATCTGCATATTTCTCCCTCTACAATAATATCATTAAACAATTCAAGAAGTCTATAGGGATTTCAGGGTGTAAAATGGCAAGGGAACAAGCCTAAACTGAACCCATGATCTCCAATTCCTCAGATGGCACTGCATCAAGAACAATAATCTCAGAACAATCTCAGAGGGATCTGGGATGGACCATCACACAGTGGAAACAAGTACTGTGGTCGGACATCCAGAGTGTTAGTAGCAACAAATCCAAAAGCCAGGCTCTGTCATGGTATGGTGCTGTGTCATTTACAAGGTCATATGCACTTCTGTGATGGTAGCATTAATGAAGAAAACTACACAGAGATTTTAGAGCAACATCAGCTGCCTTCAAGATGATCTTTTCCAGGGACGTCCATGCATTTTTCAACAAGACAATGCCAAACCACATGCTGCACACACAAGAAGAAGGTACGAGTAATCAACTGGCCTGCCTGTAGTCCTGACCTGTCCCGAATAGAGAATGTGTGGAGAATTTGTTGCACATTTCAAGATGTGGTTTCAGGAAGAATGACAGAAAATAACACCTGAAACACTTCATCACTTTGTACACTTGGTGCCAAAATGTCTTTTAAGTGTCGTGAGAAGGAATGGCAACATTAGAAAGTGGTAAATGCATTACCGTTACAATGTTTTATGGAATGTGATGCAGGCCTGAAAAGCAGGAATGGATGTTTATTAACAAATGAAATGAAGTTAGAGACAAAGCATGACATATCTTGGGTTCATTCTGTCTGCAATGAAATAAAAGTCAACATAAGACGCACTGAATTTTGTTATATTTGCATTTTTCCATACTGTCCCAACTTTTTCTGATTTGGGGATTGTAATTTGGGAAAGTTGAACATGCAAAGCTTGGCTGCTCAGTTCATGTTTAGCTACTCACCTCACGTCTGAGCTCCCCGAGACTCTGACAGGTCTTTAAAATGGCCAACTCCATTTCCTCAGTCACCTCTTTGACTTTTAGCGACTGCTGCTGATGGCAAGAAGAAAACAAAAGACAAATGAGCAAAACAATATTCATATTCCAAACTTATTCGTACTGCATCTCTAGGCGGTAAATCATTTCGCAAACAAAATTTTGTAAAACAGTCATTAAATCTTCAGTGTTATTTGCTAATTTCGCATTAGATCCATAGACTTTGCTCTTTTACAGATGGGACTACAATTTCAGAGGGAAGAATTTGTGTTTACACCTTGCAAAGTGTTTTGTGGGTAATATCAACATGTCAGTCTCTTATTAAGAGCATTACTATATGCACTGAAGCGCAAGAGTCCAGCAAAGGTCAATCAACAAACTAGGTTGGACTCCAGGACTGGAGCTGTGGGCTCATGCTGTAATGATGCATGGCTTTCCTTCTAATTCTGAGTGCACCTTTAAAACCTAACCATTGATTCCACCTCTCTAAACAACACTCGTAACACTTAAAGCCGTTTTACAAAGTGCACCTGCCCGCTTCCTCTGTCAAACATGTTAGCCTCGCTGCTGTCGTCAGAGGCCGGGCAGAAAGGCCAGTACTGTTTCTTTTTTGAGAAGATTACGGCAGAGTGTCAGAACAAACACCAGGCAGGCTGCTGACTGCAGGAGCCCTCCAACTGCTCTCATCATAACCCCCTGACATTAGTTTGTTGACTATAAGGTATGCCTGCTCTCACATCCCTGAGCACACACACGCAACACTACTACCACTCACAGATAAGACAGCAATAGCGCACTCACACATGCACGCGCACGCACACACACACTCAATATGCGTAGAATATAGACACTCGTAATGAGAATATTTCATGAAGCTATTTTTCCAAGTAAATGCTGCTGCATACCTACTGAAGTTCTTTATTTAAAAGAGACATTTTTCCAGCACTCAAGTTTCAGTGAGTTCCAGCTCATAAAGACAGTGTCCTTAACAACTACTGTGCAAGGTAATGAATAAACCTTGTGGCTAGGCTGGCCATCTTTACATTATTGATCAGAGATGATGCCGTGGGTGTCCTCAGGAATTCTTTGAATAACATGGCATTTCACATCAGTGAAGAAAAGTATTCAGGAGGTCTGATAGACCTAGCAAAGCATTCAAGGTAATTGTACCAGTTGCTAAGGACTGTTACGTATTATCACAGAGAAAAAGATTTACCTGTTTAGAATGCATAGCGTAGGTGACAGGAACACCTACTGTACAAGACAAATTAATCTATGAAACGGTTTTAGTTTATGAATACTCAATCTTTCTGGACTGCAAACCTCATACAAATAATGTTATGAATGTAACTTGTGTTCCGTCGTATTCAGTACCAGTGAAACATGCACAAAATCAGTGCATGAAAATATTCAAAGACCACACTTACACCCAATCATTTAAGAAATTTGTATTTACAGTACAGTGGTACCTCATATCTCGTTGTTAATTTCGTTCCAGAAGGCTTGCCAACGAGTACAGAGCTAATTTTTCCCATAAGGAATAATTTAAATTGAATTAATCTGTTCCAGACCCCCAGAAAATCCACACTGTATAAGGCATTATACGCATTAATGGAGTTGTCTTGCATAGATGAAGAAGGAGATACGTTCTGACAAATCCATTGTAAGTTAAAGGTATCATGAACTGAGGAGTTTAACAACTGTTTGGTCTATACTGTGTCATATTGGACATAAGAAAAGGATACTATGATAAGTAAGATTAAAACCATTACATTAACCTACAGTTGGCCAAAATCATTAAGACAAAGATTTTTTTTTTATAATCAAGTGTTGAAAATCCTAATGTACTTTAGTGAGTAATGCATTGAAAGTGAAAAGTAAGCAAACACTTACTCTATTGATGAACTCCGAGAGCTAGCATTGCTGCTAAACTAACTGCAGCCTGTGTTCAGGAGCATTCAATTCCTGTTTTGCTTTCGGTTGGCTCTTATAAACTAATCTTTTTCGGACCCATGGAGATTTACTTGCACTAAGATGGTGGTTATCTGTTGGCTAAAATCCACCTCGGACCCCTCGAATTGGTTTAAGCAAACAGATTTAAATCCACACCCTACCTTAGTGTTCCACTAATTCTTGGTGGTACCAAATCTGAATAGGTACACAGGGCACTGGAACTGGAACCTTTAGTACTAGACTGGTGGCCAGTGGATTTAAATGCATGCTAAATAATATCAAATTTGCCCCATGAAGTATATAACAAAAGCACTTTACAAACATGTCTGGTGTAAACTGGGTCTGAGCAGAAAAAAAGAAACTTCCCTGACAATGTTGCATGTGTGTAAAACATACTGCCTGACTCCACTCTGAGATGAGCTCCTTGGTTTCTTGTCGTGTTTTGTGGCAGAGCTGCAGTATGGTCTCACGCTGCTCGTGGCTGGTGTATGCTGAATCAGTGAAGTCTTCAGTCTGCTCTACCAAAGCCTCCAGCTGTGCAGCTACAGCCTCACATGGCATACAGTACAGTGTGTCTCTCAACCCCTCCACCTTACTCTTAAACACACACAACTTCAGTCAGCCAAAATACTGCAGCTTAAAGAGATTGTAAGTTTAAAGAGATGTGAGAAAACAGCACAAATGAAAACAAAATGCATTGGGTTCATGAAAGAAACAAACAATATTGTTTCATTATCTGATTCATACAGTCACTAGGTTTTACAGTGTTCAACTGGTAGAAATTATCCTTACAAACACAACTACAAAAGGTTAAGACAGTGTAAAATGTACATAAATCAGAAAACCGTCATTCATTCACTTTCTTATCAACTTGATACTGGACAGGGTTGCGGAAAAGCCAGTGCTCTCCAAAGGGCACCCTCACACACTAGGGCACTTTAGAGACACCAATTAACCCAACACGCATGTCTTTGGACTGTCTTGATGCATGCTCAATAATCCAGGTAAGAAAATTCCAGAAGTTGAATCTGTTCATCTGGACATAAGGTACCTTACGTTATGTCCAGATAAACAGATTCAACGTCTGGAATGTCTTTAGACCGTTGGAGGAAACCGGAGTACCTGGAGTAAACCCACGTGAACACGGGGAGGATATGCAGACTCCAAAAGGAAAGGACCCAGACCACTCCACTTGGGATTGAACCCAGGATCTTCTTACTGTGAGGCAACAGTGCTACCCACCGGGCCACCACGCGGCCCCAATCAGAAAACAATCATTTGTAAACTCTTTTATCTATACTTAATTGAAAACACTACAAGTCCCGAGTGTCAGACAGAAAACATGATTGACTGTGTATGACAGTGGGGAGGCCGATTGGGCTCATCCCTCAGGCCCTCTGACTATGCCGCAATCTAGTCCAAACTTACCCTGTCATGCCATTATGAACCATGCTTTTTGCACTAGGGCACAGTCATGCTGTAATAGAAAAGGGACTTCCCCAAAATGTTATCACAAACTTAGAAGCATACAGTTGTCCAAAATGTCTTGGTATGCTGAAGCAATAAGATTTCCCTTCACTGGTACTAAAGGGCCGAGCCAAACCTCTGAAAACTCCTCCACCAAACTTTACAGTTAGCACAAATCAGACAGGCAAGTAACGTTGTCTTGGCATTCACCAAACACAGACTCCTCCATCAGACTGCCAGGCTTCTGTATAGATTATCCCGTTACCAATGGGATGTTTCAAGCAGGTGCTTATAAAACAGTCTTGCGTTGTCCCGGTTAGGGCTGCAACAACGAATCGATAAAATCGATAATTATCGATTATTAAAAGTGTCGATAACGAATTTCATTATCGATTCGTTGTGTCGCATGATTTATGTTTCCCTCCCGTTGTCGTATCAGCTTACGTTACTTGCGGCACTTCGTCAACACTGGAAAAAAAATACGAG
The DNA here is from genome assembly GCA_025084515.1 of Ancistrus triradiatus. NCBI lineage: Eukaryota > Metazoa > Chordata > Actinopteri > Siluriformes > Loricariidae > Ancistrus > Ancistrus triradiatus. The sequence goes on from JAJAGP010000017.1 coordinate 809,938, forward strand.
CGAGTTGAACAGAGCGAGGCAGAGCCGGCGTGGACGCGGAATATTCAAAATAAGTTAGCGTTAAAAATTAAATAAATTCTACAAATGAAACATGACCGACGTAGAGAAGAAGGTTCAGCTTAAGTCCTCAAAAGTGTGAGAGCACTGCACGCTTCACACAACAAAAAATGTGTAACATGCAAGCTTTGCAAAAGATATTTGACCCGGCACGAGAGCACCACGGTGCTGATACAGCCCTCGAAACGGAAACATGTTGCAGTCACCGATGATGATCGGATCTCAACAACAGCGTAAGTCACCACAATATCCCGAGTTTGTTCCGTTTTGAAGTGAGGAAACGTAACGGCGCACTCGCACTATGCAAACGGACACAGCACGATTGATGCTGTTTTTCTGCTTGTTAGCTGGATAATGACAGTTATGGAGTTAAGAGACAGATATCCTATATTGACCAGGCTAGCCAAGTCCTATTTATGCATTCCTGCTACTTCAACACTGTCTGAGCGTCTATTTTCTGCGGCAGGAAATATAGTCTATAAAAAGAGAGCCAGCTTTAGCCAGGAGCATGTTGACATGCTAAAATTTTTGGCTTGCAATGCAAAGTTTCTAAAGAAAGAGCGTGAATGAAGTTTGTATGTAGTGTTTGCATCAGAGATGTTACTTATTTTTCTTTATTGTTTAATTTGTTACTTTAATTATTAATAAATTTAATTTATTATTATTCCACATATTCTGTAAGCACTTATTTGCTCTGTTATTTAATGTTATATTTCTGAATAAAGACATGGAAATGTTTTTTTTTTTTTTTTAAACCCGATTCATCGAAAAAATAATCGACCGATTAATCGATTATTAAAATAATCGTTAATTACAGCCCTAGTCCCGGTCCCATCTATTTGGGATGTGTTTCAGTCATCAAATTGGGAATACATCAATATTTGCAATTTACAAGTCACTGTTTTCTGATTTTATTAGCATTTTACATACTGTGCCAAATAAACCTGATAATCAATATTTTTTAATCAAGTCATTCCATCATTAGTCAAAATTTTAAAAACTGTACCTTAAAATCTTTAATTCCAGCGTAGATGCTGATGGGCAGTGTTTTGGATTCGCCGCCGGTCCTAGTGTCTGTCACGATCTCGATAACCTGCTCCAGTGCCAGACCCATACGCTGGAACACGGCGTTCTTGTTAATCCGTGCAGACTCACAATCTGGGTGTCTCAGACATGTCTGAGGAGAAAAAAACAACCTCAGATTGACAGCTGAAGCGAAAATACATTTCTATATCTTAACTAGCAAGCTTTAATGACACAACTAATTAACAGAATAAAAAAAAAAAAAATTCTACTAACGTACATGCATTAATACAGGTATGCATTCCATTCTGTGAAACTGGACTTTACCGAAATGCACGTTGACCGGACATTACCATAGTCACATCGTAGTTTAGATACTTTGCACATAGTGTTTTATTTTAAACAATAATGTTAATACTGCTACTAATACTATTTAGTACAGTACTGTACAATACAGTTATTCTTACCCTTATATATTTTATAAAACCTAAAACACTTACTGAAATCAAAAGCGAAAAAGAAAGTAAAACGACACCATGTTTCTTCCTGCCAAGAAGACTGCAATTCTCTTTTCTGTCAGCAGTTGTCACAAGGGTTCACTCTTACTACTTTTCTGTCATTCAGACATGAATTAGATGCATGTAGGATGAATTTCCTATTATAATTGTTAAGACCTCAGCCATTAAGCGAATGGATGTTAATCAGCTGTTAAAAGGTGCATACTTGTAGTGTTTTGCTCTCTTTCGCCTTGGTATCAATATGAAATAAAAGAGTTTGGGTTTCAGATGTATGAAATGCAGTACATATAACCCCGTTACTGTTTGCACAGACCTTGGAAGCAGTGAGGAGCATCATCGTGCATTTCTCCAGCACGGCACGAGCCGCAGCCATGCGTGCCTTCTGCTTTTCGTCCTTCAGATCCTGAAAGAAAGTTAAGAGAATTTAAGTATTATAGATTATATTTGAGCATTCTGAAAAATAAACACAACACACAACAACATACCAATAACAACTAGGCTACACAATGAGATGCCTGGCTCATTAAATTCATTATTGGTTACACTTTGAAAAACTTTCAAAGTTTTTCCACTGATTTTCTTCACTTTACCACAAAATTGAAAGAAATGGATAACATGACCATCAGGCTTCAATGGGAGGCTTCGATGGCAGGGTTTTCCCTGCCATTTACAGTGGCATTTATGGTGGGCTGCCTATGCAATTATTCTGTTTGGGTTCATTTCTTCTGGCAAAAGACAAAAGGCAGTTTCTATCTAAACTAGTTACTGTAACTGCCAGTATGCTCGCATGCAACCCCCTTTCAACAAATGACAAATCTTCTCTTTCTCATTTGTGACCCCCTTCCCTCTCAAGTATCCCCCACCTTACACAAGAGTCAATACAAAAGACTTTTTTCAAATACCCAGCATAGATGGTGTGCAGGAAAAGATATGATTCAACTGAAGCATTCTGGCCATATTTTCAGTCACCAGCATATACTGAGGCTCCTACATAAAACAGGAAACTGAAAAGCTGTGAATGTGTGTGTAGTGATCTATCTCCCAGTTTGAAAGCCATGTTTCATAAAAGATGATGTGATTATCTGTTGTTACATTCCCTTTATAAGGCTGTACAGATGTAGGCAGCGGACTGCCGAAACAGCACTGCAGTGAGATGAAGCACGATGTGCGCAGAAGTTATTTGTCTGAAATAAGACCCTCTTATTGGCTCTTCAGAAGCTCCCCACACTTCCTGTCTATTGAAGCAATACACAGGAGGAGCTGCTGAGCGGGTGCTTCATGGCTGAGCTTTGCACACTTATCTCTGCCTTATCTGAACATCAGAATATTGGCAATGACGTTTGTTATAGTACAAAGAATAACATAATCATATGGCTGTTTCATTTAATCATATTTAGAAATATACTCCTGTAAATATACTCCTGTGCTGTGCTTTAATTTACTCAGACTGAGAAGTGCTGGAGGGGAAAGCCTTTATCAATGTGTGTGTATTAGCAGCCTTTACTTATTGTGTGTCTGGGATGAGCAAGGGTGAGGTGTAGTGGTGAAAGTGTGATGTATGTAAGCTCATTGAACAAAATATTAGTCACCTGTGACTGAAATGCATCTAATAACATGTAATACCTCCATGAGCATGGATAATAGCTGCGATTCGATTTGACATGCCGTTCTCTGGCATGTTAAGTGGATTCACATCTGAGGAATGTTCATCCTGCCAGTCAGTCACATTTGCAGCCCTGTGAACTCAGGGTCTGTCATCTTGTACTACAGGAATAGGAATGTTATGTTCCTCAGTAAGATAAAGGGCAAAAAGCAAAACCTGGTTGTCCAGCAGGTCAGTGTAGGCATTGTTGTTCAAATTTACTATCATCTCAACCAAAGCACCCATTTCTGTGTATTTAAAACACCACCAGAACATCACAGAACCTCCTCCAGCTTGTTCCACATCCTTGCATGCAACCCTCACTGAAGGCTTTCTGAGGTCTTTGATGAACAGGATTCACATCAGACAGAAACGACATTGATCTGACCAGGTAACATGTTTCCAGTCATGAAGAGTCCAATTTTTGTGTCTTTTCACCCAGTGTAACCAGGCAACTTTGTGAGCAGAACTGAGCAAAGGCCTCTTGCATCCCACTCTGCTCTATATGTTCATAGTACATATCTGGAAGCGAAGCAATTGTTATTCACAAGCCGCAAAACACACCAGCGATAATTCCCGTCAGTTTTGTCTTTCGAGCCACAATTCTGATGAGAATTTCCTGTAGACTGGGATTTTTGCCACTGCTGGTAGTCATATGCTTTGATACACCTGCTAATTCAGTTACTTTCTTCACTCTATGGTCTTTGGCACACCCAAATGCAATCACTCCTTTTTGCCAATCATTAACATCTGCTTTGGGTTCAGGTATTTATAGCATGATCGTCCTCATGCAACGCCAAATGCAGGAGCCTGAAGTTACTACCACAAACACACAAGGTGACTAATTTTTTGTTTTGATGTCACAAGGTCACATCAACACACTAGTTATGGGCCAATTTAGAGTGACCAATCAACCTAATGTCTTTGGAATCTGGGAGGAAGCTAAGCGATCATGTTTGGACTAGGAATTGCTACAGATTAATCAATTAGATAAAGTATTAGTAAGAATTACTTTTGTCTTTAATAAGGGCTGCCAATATTAACATACTAACACCATTAATAAGATTTTCGTTACTTGTGCATTACCCACACTTATGGCCTGTGTCCGAAATGTTCACCTAATCACTATTCCTTACATCTTGCATACCATATATAGCACTTTCAGCCTATAGGGAACAGAACTGGAAACCATTTCAGACATTACCTTATATGGCTTTGCTCTTTACTGTGCAACAGCAGATGCAGTCACAAACACACCAAGCAAAATTAACACCATACCTGGTATATGAGGTAATAGCTTGCTCATGGTATTTATTAGAAACAGATTTGGGGTTGTAATACTTTGTGTAACTTCATTTCATTTGATAGTAATCTTAAATTCCTGCATTTCAGGCCTGCAACACGTTTAAAAAAAAATTGGGACTGGGGCAATGTAGGGCTAATAATGAGGCAAATAAACTAAATAATGATGTGATTTCAAACAGGTAATGTCAACAGGTGATTATAATCATAATTTGGTACAAAAGCAGGATCCACAAAAGGAGTCTTTGAGGAATAAAGATGAGCAGAAGATCTATCAACAAATGTTCTATCAACAAAAAGAAAATTATTGAAATGTTTAAAATGTCCCTAAAAATGTTGCTATTAGGGGTGCATAAATTAATTTAAACTTATTTGCCTAAAAATCAACTACCAAATGGTTGAAAACAAATTTAATAGTCTATTAGTCAGTGATATCAGGCATGTTTCTTGCTCAATTTTTGACATTGCCGCTGACTGGAGAGTTAACGAAAGGCATGATAGCATCCTCAGGAAGAAAATCCTCAAAGGTGTGAGACCATTTCATGCCTAACTGAAAAAATGATTATTGGTGGTACAATTTGTAAGTCTAATAACAGTTTTTTATGGGACCACATCTTCCATGGTGGAGTGTCTGAAGAGCATACACATCGGCTCACTCAATGACGATGACTGGTCTCGGGAAGTTAGCATGATGTTTCCCAAAGCAAGATGTGGAATCTTATGACATAATTACATTGTTGACGTTTTATTAAGGATGTCTTACTTCGTATCATGCTTTTAACACTATGTTCTGAGATGGCTTGAGGATGTAGCCCACGGCTTCACTGTTGCAAGGACAGCAATGCCTTTCCTATTTGGCTGCCGCCATCAATCTGAGGATAAAGCACGTACTGCAATCCTGTGGTGACTCACTCTCTCTCTCTCCCTGTCTGTCTCTCTCTCAGTCCCCATAATGTTACTCAGTACTTATAACAGGGTAGTAACTTCCCTCCCCTCCTCCGGTTGACTCCGGTTCCCATTAAGGACAGAAGAACTTAGTGAAGGACTTACTATTTTTATTGGACTAACTGCCCCGACTCACACTCCTTAATATATTACATTCAATATTTCATCTACCGTATTTTTCGGACCATAAGGCGCACTTAAAATACTTTAACTTTCTCAAAAATCGACAGTGCGCCTTAAAATGCGGTGCGTCTAATGTATGAATTAATTCTGGTTGTGCTTTCTGACCTAGAACCGATTGTAGATGGTAGACTGCGCTCATAAATCTGTCAAAATGTTTTAGCACGGCCTTGGTAAGGATTATGAAGCTATGGCCACCGTAGTGTGCAGCATCGGCGGAGTAATACGGTAAATGTGCTTCAGCATTAGGGTACGTGCATTCATTCATTTATTTTCGAAGCGGATTTCAAACTCAACGCTATCAGTCACGCAGTACAACATGGACATAGAGTCAAGCTGTGAGAGAATTCAACATTAACGAATCAATGGTACGGAAGTGGAGGAAGCAAGAAGACACCCTGCGCCAGGTAAAGACCAAACTGAGCTTCCGACGGAACTTAAGAGTTTTGTTTCATTTAAAGCGCCTTATAACCCGGTGCACTTTAAGGTCCGAAAAATATGGTATTTATACTACTATCTTATATGTTATAGTTTTATATTCTCTATTTTATTATGCTCTCTGTTATTTAGTACTTTATTTCATCTTAGCCTATATTTATTCGCCTATTCTAATTTACGTAGTATGTTTTCTTTATATAAATTCTCTCTTTAAAATTCTCATATTTACCTTCTGTTTATTTAAACTACTATTAGAAAATTAGTAATTTGGTAACTTGGTTTAATTCTTATATTTAATGAAATGCACCAAAAAAGTTTAAGCAAAGTCTGAAAGTGTCCAACATCTTGTAGAATCGATTCCACAAAAACTTGGTGTTTCGAGCGGAAAAAGAAATACAGTGTTCATAAACTACTCCGTGAGTGTATATTACATAATTTATTTAAGAAACACTAATGCATTAAGTGAACGTCCTGTATAATAACATGTATAGGTGTGCTTCATGGGCTTTTGTTTAAAAAAACAAAAAAACAATCCATTAAAATGTTCTGTATGGGGGTATATGGCCTCCATCACTATACAGAAGAATAAGCAGTTTTTTAAAATGTTCTGCATGATGAACATTAAATGGTCAAGCTGACCCTCTGTCCCCATTAAGTGTTTCTGCAGCAGCTTCACTTGCATCTGCTTTCAATACATGTGCGTTTGTTTCTGCTTAAAAGCTATGGATTATGAGGCTTCTTTGTAATTACCTTGGTTTATGTAAACACAGGCTTCCATTTGACTTCGAAAAATCAGGACCATGTTGAAACTTTGATTATCCTAAGCCATGCAGCTAAGTTTCTGCATTTGATTTGCCTGGCAGTGTAATGTTTGTTAAAACCTGTTAATAAAACAGCTTGACCTGACCCAATACATATTCTTTTGTATTGAATGTGGTTCACTAGATTCTGTTACTAGATTATAGTCTAGTTTCGGATTTCGTAAATATAGTTTTAGATTTACAGTTGTGAAGCTGAGTTTGAATCTTTAGAGAGTAATGTATGAACACAAATTGCATAACATTACTGGATTGGCAAGATACACTATATAGACAAAAGTTTGTGGACACCCCTTCTAATTACTGAACTCTGCTATTTCAGCAACACTCACTTGATAACACAAAGCACACATTCTGGATTCTCCATAGACAAACAGTAGCAGTAGAATGGGTTGTACTGAATACCACAGTGACTCTCAATATGACACACTTATAGGTTTTTTTTTTCCTTCCAAGTCAATTCATCGACTTTCTGCCCTGCTATGCTTACACCATAAAGAATTGGTTTGCCAGCTTTGATTGAGAACTGACCACAACTCCACAACTCCATCAGACACCGTGAAAATGCACTGGAATAGCATAAGTGAGCCAGGGCTTATTATTGAACATTAGAAGCTAACCGTACAGTCCTGTTCCAAAATTTTGTGGAAAGCCCTCTCAGAAGAACAAAAGCTGTTGCAGCAAACAAAGGTGGGGTGCAAATTCCGTACTAATATCCATAGTTTGTATGTAATTTTTTTGGGGGGGTGTCCACAAACTTTTGAAAAAAAGTGTATGTTCCAGGTGCCAGTAACAGAGGTCACACATCAAATATGCATGTCAATCATTATAATGACACCGTTACACTACAAAGTGGGATGGTGGTAGCCTAGTGGTTAAGGTCCTGGACCATGGACCAGAAGGTCCAGGGTTCAAATCCCACCTGTGCCAAGTTGCCACTGTTGGCTCCATAAGCAAGGCCCTTAACCCACAATTGCTTGGATTGTAAGATTGTATCAAGTGTAAGTTGCTCTGGATAAGGGCTAATGCTAAATGATGTAAATATAAATTTACAAATTTTAGATCGTAAAGGCTAAAATGGCTCAGCATCAAAGGATGAGCATTAACACACTGAGATATGGTGGAAAAAGTGCACATATATGCACCAGCTTGCAGCGCACACAAATGAATGCACATATACAGTGGTGTGAAGAAGTGTTTGTCCCCTTCCTGATTTCCCCCCCCCCCCCTTGTTAAAACATAACTTAATTATGGTTTATCACACCTGAGTTCACTGTCTCTATCCACACCCAGGCCTGATTATTGCCACACCTGTTCTCAATCAGGACATCACTTAAATACGGTCTGCCTGTCAAAGTGAAGCACACAAAAAGATACCTAAAAGCTACACATCATGCCGAGATCCAAAGAAATTCAGGAGCAATTGAGAAATGAAGTAATTGAAGTCTATCAGTTATGGAAAGGGTTATAAAGCCATTTCTAAAGCTTTGGGACTCCAGCGAATCACAGTGAGAGCCATTATCCACAAATGCCGAAGACATGGAACAGTGGTGAAACTTCCCAGGAGTGGCTGGCCGACCAAAATTACCCCAAGAGCGCAGCGACGACTCATCCAAAATGTCACAAAAGACCCCACAACAACATCCAAAGAACTGCAGGCCTCACGTGCCTCAGTTAAGGTCAGTGTTCATGCCTCCACCATAAGAAAGACACTGGGCAAAAAAGGCCTGCATGGCAGAGTTCCAAGATGAAAATTCACTGCTGAGCAAAAAGAACATTCTCGTCTCAAATTTTCCAGAACACATATCTTGTTGATCCCCAAAACTTTTGGGAAAACATTCTGTGGACTGATGAGACAGAAGTTGTATGCTTTAGACGGTGTGTGTCCCATTACATCTGGCGTAAAAATAACACAGCATTTCTGAAAAAGAACATTATACCAACAGTAACATATGGTGGTGGTAGTGTGATGGTCTGGGGCTGTTTTGCTGCTTCAGGACCTGGAAAACTTGCTGTGATAAATGGAACTATGAATTCTGCTGTCTACCAAAAAATCCTGAAGGAGAATGTCCGGCCATCTGTTCATGATCCCGAGCTGAAATGAACTTGGGTTCTTCAGCAGGACAATGATCCAAAACACACCAGCAAGTCCAGCTCTGAATGGCTGAAGAAAAACAAAATGAAGACTTGAGTGGCCTAGTCAAAGTCCTGACTTGAATCCTATTGAGATGCTGTGGCATGACCTTAAAAAGGCCGTTGCTTGAAAACCCTCCAATGTGGCTGAATTACAACAATTCTGCAAAGATGAGTGGCCAAAATTTCTCCACAATGCTGTAAAAGACTCACTGCAAGTTAGCAATGAGTTGGTTGCAGTTGTTGCTGCTAAGGGTGGCCCAACCAGTTATTAGGTTTACGGGACAACCACTTTTTCACACAGGGTCATGTAGGTTTGGATTTTTCTCTCCCTTAATAGTAAACGCCTTGACTTAAAAACTGCATTTTGTGTTTACTTGTGGTGTCTTCGACTAATATTTAAATTGGTTTGATGTTCCGAAACACAGTGTGACAAACATGCAAAAAAATAGGAAATCAGGAAGAGGGCAAACACTTTTTCACACCATTGTATAATGCATGCATATAATGGGAGTGAGACACAGGAGCATTAGGACGCAATCATTTTGAAATTATAATATAGGCCTACAGTACCAATCAAAAACTTAGACGCACCTACAGAAAACTGTATATTTCTCTTATGTACAGTGGGGCAAAAAAGTATTTAGTCAGCCACTGATTGTGCAAATTCTCCTACTAAGAAAGATGAGAGAGGTCTGTAATTTTCATCATAGGTACACTTCAACTATGACAGACAAAATCAGAAAAAAAAATCCAGGAAATCACATTGTAGGACTTGTAAAGAATTTAATTGTAAACCATGGTGGAAAATAAGTATTGGGTCACCCACAAACATGCAAGATTTCTGGCTCTCACAGACCTGTAACAACTTCTTTCAGAAGCTCTTCTGTCCTCCACTCATTACCTGTATTAATGGCACCTGTTTGACCTTGTTATCTGTATAAAAGACACCTGTCCACAGCCTTAAACAGTCAGACTCCAAACTCAACCATGGCCAAGACCAAAGAGCTGTCGAAGGACACCAGGAAAAAAATTGTAGACCTGCAGCAGGCTGGGGAAGAGTGAATCTACAATAGGCAAGCAGGTTGGTGTGAATAAATCAACTGTGGGAGCAATTGTAAGAAAATGGAAGACATGCAAGACCATTGATAATCTCCCTCGATCTGGGGCCCCACGCAAGATCTCATCCTGTGGGGTCAAAATGATCATGAGAACGGTGAGCAAAAATCCCCAGAACTACACGGAGGGACCTGATTGATTGACCTGCAGAGAGCTGGGACAAAGTAACAAAGGCTACCATCAGTAACACTACGCTGAGAGGGACTCTGAGGATCCTGCAGTGCCAGGCGTGCCCCCCTGCTTAAGCCAGTACATGTCCAGGCCCATCTGAAGTTTGCCAGAGGGCATATGGATGATCCAGAAGAGGATTGGGAGAATATCATGTGGTCAGATGAAACCAAAATAGAGCTTTTTGGTAAAAACTTGTCGTGTTTGGAGGAAGAAGAATGCTGAGTTGCATCCCAAGAGCACCATACCTACTGTAAAGCATGGGGGTGGAAACATCATGCTTTGGGGCTGTTTTTTTTTCTATGGGCGACAGGATGACTGATCCGGGTTAAGGGAAGAATGAACGGGGCCATGTATCATGAGATTTCAAGCCAAAACCTCCTTCCATCAGCGAGAGCATTGAAGATGGAACGTGGCTGGGTCTTCCAGCATGACAATGATCCCAAACACGCCGCTTGGCCAATGAAGGAGTGGCTCCGTAAAAAGCATTTCAATGTCCTGGAGTGGCCTAGCCAGTCTCCAGACCTTAACCCCAAAAAAAATTGTGTAGGGAGTTGAAAGTCCGTGTTGCCCAGCGACAGTTCCAAAACTTCACTGTTCTAGAGGAGATCTGCATGGAGGAATGGGCCAAAATACCAGCTCCAGTTTGTGCAAACCTGGTGAAGACTTACAGGAAACATTTGACCTCTGTCATTGCCAACAAAGGTTATGTTACAAAGTTTTGAGTTGAACTTTTGTTATTGACCAAATACTTATTTTCCACCATAATTTACTATTAAATTCTTTAAAAATCCTACAATGTAATTTCCTGGATTTGTTTCTCCTCATTTTGTCTCTCATAGTTGAAGTGTACCTATGATTAAAATTACAGACCTCTCATCTTTCGAAGTAGGAGAACTTGCACAATCAGTGGCTGACTAAATACTTTTTTGCCCCACTGTACAGCCACTTTCAATTAAACGTTAAAATAACAGATTTGTTTCTTACATAAAAATAGGTAGTAACTTTTCCATGCAAAAATGGTTACCTGAGACACAAGGGTTTTTTATTTTATTTTATTGAATTTTTTTTAATTGGAAAACGCTTACAGGCTCCAGAAGTACTATACATTACCCTGAAAATGTTCTTTTCTTTAGTCATAACACCACGGCATAACATTTATGCCATGGTAAGGTAGAGTGGACACCATTTGACCTATTTCAATGAGACCCATCTGTTTTGTGTTTTAATAAGCAATAATATGGCAAAAAACTACGAGAAATGTCAGTCCATAATTCCTCCAAGAAATGGTGGCCAATCATTAGGAAAAGAACAAAACTTCTCTAAGTTTCAGCAAGTGGAGTGACCAAAACCATCAGACGCTAAAAAGAAACTGACTCTAATGAAGATCGCCCCAGGAAAGGAAGACCATGTGCCACCTCTGCTGCAGATGTCAAGTACATTACAGTCATTAGCATTAAAAAAAATCGGCAGTTAACAGCACCCCAGATTACGGCTGAAATAAATGCTTCATTTAGTTCTAGCAGCAAAAAGTCCTAGCATATCAACTTCAACTAGAATTAAACAACTAAAATAAAGCAAGATGCATTGAAAGCAGTGCCCAAACTTTTGACTCAAACTATCTACTTTGATTTTATAATTTTATCAAGTTAACTACTTGTTTGTTTGTATAACTATCTTACAAACAATTTTAGCCCTTAAAAGCTGTTGTGTGTCTGTGGTTTGGAGTACACAAATTCATATTTTTCCTAAGCAAATTTCTGATTTAAGTGCGCATTTTGGTGATATGGTGTCTAGTGAAGGAGAATTCTTAAGTCATATTGGCTACTTTGTGTTGAAAAAAAAGTTCACCAGACATTGCATTGTAAACATTTTCATAGAAAGTTTCATTTAAAGATAAAATAGAGATTTTGTTGGATTGATGGGACTGTGGTAGCCTAGCGGGTAAGGTACTGGCCTATGGACCAAAAGGTCCAGGGTTCAAATCTCACCGCTGCCACTGTTGGGTCCTTGAGCAAGGCCCTTAACCCACAATTGCTTGGACTGTAAGACTGTACCAATTGTAAGTCGCTCTGGATAAGGGCGTCTGCTAAATGCTGTAAATGTAAATGTAGTCTGGGAATTTAGGCAAAGTGTCCCAAATTCAGCAGCTCCCTTTGATGTGTATAAGACTCAGGCTTTACCTTAAAAGCCTTCTGCTGGGAAATGTGGGTCTGGGCAGATGTTCCTGTAGATGTTTATTTGAAGATTTTAATGTTATGGCTGATTAGGGTATATCAATTATAAGTGTGGGTTAGATAGTGGTAATACTGATCTTAGCAAGGCAGTCAACTCGTGTCACTATGAGAACTTCCCATGTCCAAATTTACCAAAACAAGTAACCAGTGAGGAACAAAATGATACGTGTCTGTGAACCACCAATGAAACAAAGTTGATTCAAACAAGAATTTTAAATAGTAAGCAGTCAATGATATGAGAATACAGTTTTAGTCTCATCTGAGTGGATGTCAGTTCAGAACTGCATTGTAACTAAACGGTTTTAAAGGTTTCACATAAAGGTAAAATCAAGAGATTTTGTGGGATTGATGTCTGGGAATTTTGCTGGCCAGGCAGAGAGTCCCAAATTCAGCAGCTCCCTTTGATGGGTATAAGACTCCGGCTTTACCTAAAAGCTGATTCAGAGCAGGGTGTTTCAACCATTGTAAAGCCATTTCCGTTAATAGTACTATCGCTACAACGCCTTAAATCTCCTCATCTCCCTTTAATCGACATTTAGGATTAAATAACAGTGTGATTCACACCATAATGCCTTTGATCTGTACTGAATACAAACTTTGTCGGTCATTCTGACATGTTCATAAGCCTGCCAGGCTGTTCACTTCTCTGGTCTTTTTTATTCTATGTTGTAACTCTGATTTTAGCAGATCAAGATCACAGGGGCTCGCTGGTTGGAACACCAGTTCATCGCAGGGCTGGGAAGAGGGCAGCGGATGTTGCCGCAACCGAGGATGATCCCTCCCACTGGCCTCCTCTCCCTCAGACTCGCCAATCATGTCTTCATGTAACATTTGACCTGACCGCAGTGGTGCGTTAAACCACTGTGGTACCCGAGCACCCCATTTGCAGTCCATTTATTATTTTATAATTATTTCAGGGTCAAATCAAAAGTCAGCATGCTGCATCACATTGCTGGGAGGAAATTAAGATTAGTTACAATGGCAAAATCAGCATAAAAATAATGTTTCCAGACTCTTACATTCTGTCTGTCCCCTGTGAGGTGTGCAAACTCCACCATCTCGTTGCCAAACTGGCTAAAGATCTGCACAAACTCCTGGAAGGTGCTGACTCTCTCCAGCTGTTCCAGTGTCACCAACACCTGCAAGCGCACACGCACACACACACACAGAAACCTGAATCATTTTGTAAATCAAAAACTTGTAACAACTCACACAAGAATAAAACACTGATTAAGTATACAATTATTAGCTAAAACACTAAAACCACGCATAGAATAAACAAACAATGTTGGTACAAGTGACAGAAATGTTTAAAGCTAGTTATGCATGGTATGCATCACAGAACACAGTGCAATGCCACCTGCTATTATGCTAGTATGGGGCTAACATCTACCTAAACATCATTACGGACCACGTGGTTTTAATATTATGGCTGATCTGTCTATATCTGTGTATAAGTGTGTGATGTACGCAGTAGTACTTTGGTCCTCGACCTCCTCGGAACTCGTCAAATTCAGTTCTCGGAGCATTTCAACCAGAAAAATGTGTCTCTGTTCTCTTTGTTCGCTCAGTGCACGATTCATGATTCACGATTCAGTACACGGTGATTCAGTCATTCAGGGTTAGGTTTAGTTTATCATGTTTTTCTTTATTTTTACATCTACAGTACAGTACTATATTCTTACTGCACATACGTATCCATGAGTCCTAAAAAGGTTAGTTTATAAGAGCCAACCGAAAGCAAAACAGAAACTGAATGCTCCAGAACACCGGCTGCAATTAGTAAGTGTTTTGCTTTTATTTTTCACTTTCAATCCATTACTCACTAAATTACATGAGATTTTTCAACACTTTATTATAAAATAAGCTTTGTCTTAATAATTTTGGCCAACTGTAGGTTAATGTAAGCATTTTAAACATTAACTTACTTATTACTTATCACAGTATCTTTCCCACATCTCCACTATTATACAGTATAAACCGCTCTACCAAACACTAGCTAAACTCCTCAGTTCATGATACATTTGACTTATGATGGATTTGATGGAACATATCCCCATCGTAAATCAGGGAGCACCTGTTCAACACAACTCCTTTAATGCATTTAATGTCTTATACAGTGTGGATTTTCTGGGGGTCTGGAACGGATTAATTCATTCAATACATTTTTCTTTATGGGAAAACTTAACTTGGTACTCATTCTTTTCAGTTCTCGACACGCCTTCTGGAACATATTAACAACGAGAACCGAGGTACCACTGTAGTGTTAATACTGATCTTAGCAAGGCATATCATTATGATAACTTCCCATGTATCAGATTCATCAAATCAAATAATCTGTGAGAATAAAAATAAAAATATTGGTGTGAACCACCAACAAAACAAAGCTGACAAACACCACTTTAAAATATTAAGCAGACAGTGATATAAGGGTACAGTTTTAGTCTTGACTGAGAGCTAGTTTAGAACTGAGAACCTGTGACTTCCTGAGACGCTTAAAATATATTTACATATTTGTCATTTGGCAGATGCACTTATCCAGAGTGACTTACAATTGCTACATTCCAAGCAATTGTGCATTAAGGGTCTTGCTCAAGAACCCAACAGTGGCAGCTTGGCAGAGGTGGGATTTAAACAGGACCTTCTAGTCCATAGTCCAGTACTTTAACTGCTAGGCCACCACAGCCCCGTAGTTAGTTAATGTGGGTTTGGAGATTTGTAGTGTCCCAATGGTTTAGGTGCTGGGCTATTGATCAGAAGATAAAAGATCAAGTCCAACTACTGCCAGGCTGATACTGTTGGATTTTACATCAAGAATCTTAGCCTTGGATTGAATGAACCCTGTCGCAACTGAATACCAGCACACGTCAAATGAATTAGTGTAAATGAAATGCAAAGAATAGTTCAATTAAATTTTAAACAATATTGTTACTGAAAACTGTATAAAACAAATGTGTAATGGCATACAAAAACAAGAAGCAAAAATAAACAGACACTGGACTGTGGATAACTGAAAAATATATAACCCTTCTGGGCATTGAGGGTATGAGCTTCACTGGACTTTCACTGGTTTCACCTCTGGACTTACAGTATCATGCAAAAGCCTTAGGCCACCATTAGATTACGTATTCCATTGTTTTATCAATTGTATAACGGGCATATATAATTATTTCCCATTCTCTTTATTAGAATACATCCATAAGATACAGGCCATTTGTATGCAGCATGAAAATGGGAAAGAAAACAGAAAATAAACAGACACACTAAAGACAACAGTGGTAAGTATTTAGTGTGGCCTCCCCTTTACACTTAATCAAAAGCAGCTGCATCGAGAGGTCAAGACGACCCTTTTACAGTCTGAAGAAGTTTCAGGATTGATCTTTTTGGAAAGATAGCAGCCACGAAACCACTTTTTCGGAAGGGGAACAAGGTGAAAAGTCTAAGATATGCCAAAGTTCACAAAGATTGGAATGAAGACCAGTGGAAGAGAGTAGTATGTGACAAATCCAATCAATGTAGAGCAAGCGATTGACCTAATGCCCATCTCACATAATACGGCAAGGAACTGGAGTACCCGGAGTAAACCCCTGCCGACAAAGGGAGGACATGCGAGGTCAAACTACAGATCTCTGCAGCTGTGAGGCACCCACACTAACCGCTTGCACCACAGTGCCACCCACGTCTTTCATGAATAGAACTGTGTATTAAATCATAACTTCTGGCCAACTGAGAGGTACCTTGAATTCATAATAAAAATGGAGCAAAAACTTTGTACACCAGTGTATGTTCGTTAATCCACATTTATTAATGCAAACTCTTATGCCTGTCAGAAGTTTGAAATGTCAAAGGAACTGCTGGTATATCAAAGGCACAACCTGAACACAGGCAAAAGCGCAGTAACTCTCACAGCTTTTAACAGAAAGATAGCGAGTGGAAGTAGTGCAAGAGGCCTGGGCTGAGATAAAGTGGCTTCTTGCTAGCAACGGGTGTTATCAGGCCCGAAGAGGGACAAATTCAATTGAGTTCCTCTCTAACAGAGAGCTGTTCTGCCACCTGCCTGTTCAAACAACTCTAACTGAACATGATGAGAGCCAACTTGAAATGTACGCACATGCGCACACGCACACACTTTCATCTCAACAATAAAAACAGGTCTCATTGTCCCGTGAAGCTAGGTGCACTGCTTCTCTTCAATTATATCCGAAAATGCATGACTAAAAGCCAATGGCAGGATCTGAAAGTGAAATAAGTGCTGTATATTTAGGACTATAAGTATATGACAGGCTTGTGAGTAGAGGGTTCAGCATAATGAATGATTTAGAGACGTGATTGTATGTTTCTGAGTGCGAAGATTAAAGGGATGGTGTGTGCCGCTAAGGTAATAGCTCGGTTATTACCTTGTTGCGAGAGGTGATGATTTGTTTGATGACGATGCGATCTGCAAGCACAAGCACTTTGGTGACGGAGGAGAGGAGCATACGAGCTGCCTTCACCATGCCCATCCTGTCACTAAACACTGTGCTGCGCCCATCGGCCTCGTTCTGTTCCACACTGCAGACATCAGTCAGTTGTGCTATAGCTGTGCCTGCAACACACACACACACACAATCACAGAGTCACTTCCATAAAACAGTTCACCTTTTAAAATTATGTTAAACAATATAGCAGCAATGGTAGGGCTCTGGCTGTGTGGTGAAGGTTTACATACAGTCACAGACACGGTTATCCAGAGCACCTTACAAGTAATACAAACCTTACAATCCAAGCAATTCTGGGTTAAGAGCCTTGCAATGGCAGACTGGCAAAGGTGGGATTTGAACCCTGGATCTTCTGGTCCATAGTCCAGTATCTTAACCACTAGACCACCACAGTGAAAGCACTGGCAAACTGCACAGCGGGGCAGAAGTGGGGATGTGTCTATGATGGATTTGAGGTAAAGCATAAACTCCTAAAAAGACTACTACAATCTACACTATGCCAAACGAACAAAGGTCGTGCTGATTCTTATAACTCATAATTGTCACATAATCAGGACTGGACTAGAAGAATCAGAAGAATTTGGACATTATGGAAAATTGAAATAACACACAGTTTCTTACATTTACTTTGTCTTATATTTCATTGCAGACAGTATGAGATATTTCATGTTTGGTCTGGTCAACTTCATTTCATTTGTTAACATACATCCATTCCTGCATTTCAGGCCAGACAGGTGAAATTTAGGGCTAGTAATGAGTAAAAAAACTAAACTAACTGATTTCAAATAGGTGACGGTTTCATACAAAAGCAGCATCCATAAAAAGCTGAATCTTTGAGGAGCAAAGGTGGGTAGAGGATCTCCAGTTTGTCAAGTGTGTGAAAATTTTTTTGGAACGTTTAAAAACAACATACCTCAAATAAAGATTAGATAGGATTTGCATATTTTCCCCTCTACAGTATATAAGACCATTAAACAATTCAAGGACTCTGGAAGAATTTCAGGGCATAAAGGGCAAGGGCAAGCCAAAGTTGAACGCCCGTGATGTCTGATCCCTCAGAAGGCACTGGACCATCAGACAGTGGAAACGTATTGTGGTCAGACCAATCAGTATTCCAGATCTTTTTTTTTTTTTTTTTTTTTTTTTTTTAATGGACAATGTGCGCTGGTTCAAACACGTGAAGGACAATCCAGACTGTTATCAGCAACAAGTCCAAAAGCCAGGGTATGGGCTTGTGTCAGTGCCCTTGGCAAAGGTCATTTACACTTCTGTGATGGCAGCATTAATGCAGAAAAGTACATCGAGCAACAAATGCTGCCTTCAATCTTTCCCAGGGACGCCCATGCATTTTTCAACAAGACAATGCAAAACCACATGCTGCACGCATTACAAAGGCTTGGCTGTGGAAGAAGAGGGTACGAGTGCTAGACTGGCCTGCCTACAGTCCTGACATGTGCCCAATATAGAATATGTGGAGAATTTTGAAAAAAAAAAAAATCAACAATATACTGTTGCACACCTTAAAATGCGTTTGAAGAACAAAAGGGACGAAATAACACCTGAAACACTTGGTATTCTCGGTGCGAAATCATTTTTTAAGTGTTGTGAGAACAGTAACATTACAAAGTGGTAAATGTTTTAGTGTCTCACTTTTTTTAAACGTGTTGCAGGCCTGAATACAGTTGACAAAGTTGACAAAACATGAAATATCTTAAGTTCTTGCTGTCTGCCATTAAAAGTCAATGTGAAAAACACCGCGTTGTTTTATTTTCATTTTCCATACTGAACTTTTACCCTTTAATGTGCTTTTTACTCGTTTCCCCATTTTAAATGTCACGTTAGGCCTTTATTTCGTTAGCTGACTGCAACATGCAAGAATTCCTACGTACATGTACTTGTGCAAATGGCAAATTCATACATCTTAATGTTAATATTTGTCTTACTGATTGGCAGAGTACATTCAGTCTAGCTCTGCTTTTGAAGCAAGCCTCTGCTTCTGAAGGCCACATACTTCTCTTCAGAAAACAGTGATGCTGGCTGCTAGCTAATAAGATTAGGAGTTGTTCATTCTTCTGATGCACAGTGTTTTGCACTATTGTGTGGACTCAGTATGTGGTCATATGTGTCCTTTCAAAAGGTCCTGAAGGGACAACTCTGCCCAGATGCACAGGCTGAGTCAGCTGCCTTATTTTGGGCTGTGTAAAATCAGTTGGCGTATGGAGTGGGGGTACAACAAAGCTGTTTTTATGCCCTGGGCCACAAAAGAGCACAAAAATGCTGGGAATGCAGGGGAATAAATGGATTTAAAACTGAATGTACTGAGAGAACTGTCTGAAAGCCAGGAGCGAGAGAGGGAGACTGAAAACTGAGACATCTGTACAGAGTTGTTTGAGGATGAAAGGAAAAAGTTCTTCAGTTTTGTCCCGGTTTGCTGAAGCTCTGATCGCATCCGGCAGCTGGTTCTCTGCCAGATCTCCAGTATTCAGCTCTGTGCAAAACGATGCTGCAATCTGGCCCAAATCAGCCTGCCAACATGTGCACACATACTCCGTCTAATGGCTGTGCTATACTAACACACTCCTGCTCAAGCTGGGGATCTACCGTCTTCAGTATAAGCTTTAAGGGAGAGTCTTTGTGAAGGCTTAGTCTCAATCCTGTATGAACAAAGATGGCAGGAAAATAGATCCTTGGGCAATTGTCTGAATGGCTGGCTCTCTTTTTACTTCGCCACTCTTAAACATTGACGAAGAGACAAGACCTATGGTTGTGAGCTCCACAGAAGCTCCCAAGGGTGGAGGTACAAAATCTTAGTCCTAACATCATTTAAAGTTTGCTCCAATGCCTTATTTGTTAATATATTTGACAACTTTTCAGTGCAAAGCTGGTAATTATTTCCGTGTTTACACTCAGACATGAAAACTCAATAAAGCATAACTTCTAATTATGCAGAACTTTGAAGATGAAGAAATTACACAAGATATTTTAGCAACAGTCCTTTAATACAAAAAAGTGTAAAGGTAATTTATTGCATCTGTGCTTGTGAAGAAATTAAAACCTTCTGCATGGTAGTAAATCAATGACATTTAAAATTAGGCATGGTTGCTCCCTGTGTGGAGTTTGCATGTTCTCCCCATATCTATGCAGGATTCCTTCCACATTCCATAGACGTGCATTAGGTTTACTGGCGTCTGTAAACTATTGCAGTGTGAGAGTGTGTGCGCACATGCACAAGCGCCCCATTATCCCTCGTCAACATACACTCACCCTTCACTTCAAGTCAAGTCAGATCTATTTATATAGCACTTTTTACAATGGAGCATTGTCTCAAAGCAACTTTACAAGTTTAGATTATCTCCTAATAACTACGTCCAATCCCATATTGAGCAAGCCTAGGGCGACAGTGGCAAGGAAAAACTCCCTAATTGTATAGGAAGAAACCTTGGGAGGACCAAGACTCAAAAAGGGACCCAACCTCCTGGGCGGCGTAGATGATAACTCTAAGAGCGAAACTAAAGTCCATGGAGTCAAAGCTCAAATAAATGTGAAGTATGCACATCGGCCATTAGTGGCCCGTGGTATTGGGGGGCTGGAGCTGATGACGAAAGCACTTGAGTGGAGCTACAGCGGATGAACATCATGTGTGGGGCTGGAAACTGCCGGAACACAGCTCGGAGAGAAAACAGAAAATGTAATTAGTTATTGATTAAGAGCACAGTGTTTTATTAACAATCACTGATGCCAAGTGTGTAGCATGAGACCCCGGCAGCACGGGAGCTATAGCAGCATAGCTAGAAGAGGAGAACTGGTAGGAAAACGCAGCCAAGAGGGATCACATGAGAGACATCGGCAACCCCACGGGAGGGCAGAAGACAGCAACCCCAACGTCTCTGATCACCATAAGACTCTTTGACTATGAACCCCCAGCTCTGCCCTTATTCTAAGGCAAGGATGCACGAGTCAAGATCACGAGGACCGAAGCCCAGTTCAGTCAGACCGCCCACTCGACACTCCCGGCTAACAGACACTTCACTACGTACACCAGTTGTTTCTACACTCATTGCCCATTTTATCAGTTCCACTTACCATATAGAAGCTCTGTGTAGTTCTACAATTACAGACTGTAGACCATCTGTTTCTCTACATACTTTGTTAGTGCCCTTTACTCTGTTCTCGAATGGTCAGGACCCCTCAGGACCACCACAGATCAGGCACTTATTTGGGTGCTGGATCATTATCAGCACTGTTGTGACACTGATTTGGTGGTGGTGTGTTAGTCTGTGTTGAGCTGGTTTGAGTGGATCAGACACAGCAGTGCTGCTGGAGTGTTTAAACCCTGTGTTCTCTCACTGTGCACTCTCAGACACATCTACCATACTACTCCACCTTGTAGATGTAAAGTCAGAGACAGCAGCTCATCTGTTGTGTACAGTTTGTCTTAGCCGTCCTCTAATACTTCAATCACTGATCACAGGATACTGCCTACAGGATTATGATGGCTGGACATTTTTGGTAGGTGGAATTAGGAAATAATTGGGTGGGACTACCCCCGCCGAGCTCCCTCAAAAGTTTCAGTACTTTTTTTGGTTTGCATTCAGCTAGATAAATAAAGCCTGGAATTCACTGTAGGAATGTTTATATAGGGTTTTCTTCCTCTTTTTTGTTTCATTTTAAGAATGAAGCTCTAGTGTTTATAAGGCTACCAGTGCACGAGTATATTTACACATGGCGATTGAGCTCAGTATAGGCACTTGCATCTGGACCAATCACTATACACTTGTGCCACTACATCTGGACCAACCACCGTACTCTTAGATCTGGATTAATCAGAGCATACGAACTTCACTCAGGGTTCCTAGGAGCTGAGAAAAAAATCCTGCCTTGAAGCAGGAGCTAAAAAAGTCCCTATACACGACGTTCTAAAAATTACATCGGCAATTCCTGAGGTGCGAACATGCAACAAAGGGGTCACGGTTTAAATAACTATGAAAAAGTTCCTCTGTTGCAAGTGTGCCATATAGGGTAAGTGAAACTGATCAAATGAACAGTGAGTATAGAAACAAAAAGCTGTACCTATTTAAGTGATCAGTGAGTGCATATTCAAAACAATCATTATGGTAGCCAAATAAAGTGTTTTCGGTTTCCTCCAAACCCAGACTCTTCCTTCAGAGTGCCAGGTGGTGAACACAATGAAACCTACAAATCCACCACTTGTACCACAGCACAGAAAGACGAACCAACAAACAGAGACAAAATATGAACCTCACCACAAACAGTGAGTGTGGAGACACAGGTTGGATCTGCGATCCACTGCGTACAAACTGTGCCTGAATCGTGAGACAGTTGCAGATGTCCCAGTGCAATGTGGCTGAGGATGGGACACCATATAAACAGTACTAGATGTGTACGGTATCTTGGCTATTTAGACAAATCCAGTAGAGCATCCCAGACAGATTTGCTATACAATATGTTCAACATAAGTATGTCTGTTTCATATGATGTTCAGGCATCATTAAGATCGCATAACACGCAATATCACAGAATGAACTGTGGACGCATACCTGTACATATATTTGGCAATTTGGTGCCAAAAGCACTTCACCACTCCACACTAGAAAGCGTAGGAAGATGGCCAAGAGAGAATGTAAAAATATGCCAATGAAAAGGGCTTTTAAAGAAAAGCGAGATTGTTTTCCTTTTTGGCAAAACAGTGCTTGATCATTTAAATAAATTACAACCCCAAGTCAGAAAAATCTGGGACAATATGCAAACTGCAAACAGGAAACAAAATGCAGTGTTTCTTACATTTACTTTGATGTAATGCAGGCAGTATGAACTCAACATCTTTCATATTTCATTTGTTAATAAACATTGACTCCTTTCCAAAACAAGTTGAGAGGGTAAAGAATTGACCACTTTGTAAAGTTGCCATCTCCACTCACAATGTTAAAACGTTGTTTCGGTACCAAGGACACCAATCGATGAAGTGTTTCAGGTGTTATTTTGTCTTTTATTCCCGCAAACGCGTCTTAAGGTGTGCAACAGTATGGGATTGTCGTCATTATTGTTCTTTGTTTCAAAATTCTACACACATTCTTTACTGGGGACAGGTCAGGACAGTAGATAGGCCAGTCCAATACCAGTACCACCTTCTTCCCCAGTCACGTATTTGTAAAGTGTGCAGCATGTGATTTATTAAATTGAAAAATGCATGGTAGTAAAGTATTTTTCTGCATTAATGCTGCCATCACTGAAGGGCACTGACACAACCCCATAGCATGACAGACCCTGGCTTTTGGACTTGTTGCTGATAACAGTCTGGATGTTCCTTTACATTTTAGGTCTGAAGCACATGGCATCCATTACTGGCTCAGGATTGGTCTGACCACAATACATGTTTCCACTGTGTAATGGTCCATCCAAGATGGCTCCAAGACCAAAGAAGTCAATGCCACTGGAGATGGTTTACACAAGTTTTTTGCACAGTAGTTTAAAGCGACATTTGTGAATGTAACTCTGTATTCTAGTGCTTGACAAGGGTTTGCCAAAGCAATTCCTTGCCCATGTGATTATATCAGTTATCGATGAATGACAGTTCTTTATGCAGTGCCATCTGAGGAATCAGCGTTCACGCCCTTGCCCTTTAGACAGTGAGGTTTACATTCCTTTAACCATTTAATGATATTATGCTATAAAGGGAGAAATGTGCAAATCCTATCAAATCTTACTTTGAGGAACATTATTTTCAATCATTTTCTCATATAACTGGAGATCCTCTACACATCTTTGCTGCTCAAAGACTCAGCCTTTTGCTGGATACCTCATTTGTACTAAATCATGATTACCAACACCTGCCTAAAATCACATCACTATTTTTTTTATTAAAAAAGTTACCCAAAATTGCAAAAAAATGCAACAAAAGATGTATATTAACAAAATAAATGAAGCTGACCAGACAAATACTTCTACTTTCTACAACTGAGAGGAACTTCAGTATTGTTATCCCTCTGTGCGTGTGAGACTTGCTCATTTCGTGTGAGCTCCAGGAAGAATGACCTGCAGCATTAACTGCATACCTGCGTGTCTCAGAACTGTACAGAACAAACTGCCTAGATCTAAAGCCACTCTAATCCTAATCATGGAACACATCTGTCTTACTTCATTATGTGGATTACCATCAGTTGAATGTTGCCAGATAGAGGAAAGATCTATTTGGATGAGAAAGCAAATTTATCATCGAGTATTAAAAAAATAATTGAATTGGCAAATGCAAAAACCCTCATTTAAACATGGAGGAAATTCCAGCATTTCAAGCATCCAAATGTTTATTTTGGAGCGCTACAAATGTTCTTCCTTTCTTTAATGCCTTTTAGGAACAGCTAGGTAAATCTCAAGTTCTTCTCACACAGTAAAATCTGTTAAATACTTATTCTTGCATCAGTACATTTTTGGTGCAACATTGTAAGAAATAAAGAAAGACTGAATGCACACTTGACTTCAGTGGATAGGAACCACTGCTGTGCGTGTTATTCTGAGAGTTAGCAGAGGATTCCAGCAATGAAACATATGGAGATGTGAAGCATTTGAGGGGTATTTATAGTGCAGCGCTTCAGGGTGAGAGAGAAGGTTAGAGAGCTCACCTCACACAACAGAAAAACAAAACTGCACCACACAATTACACATGAATGCCTGAAAAACCACTGAATATTCATAGCACTTTTTTCAACATCATCATCTGTGCATCTCGAGGCAGCTAAGACACAATTGCACATTTTCTCCACACAGTGCTCCACTGCATAAATAAAGAGCTGCTGAAATGGTGAGCTGCTTGCCGTGGCTAAACAGTGGACGAACCTGCTCTCCGGGCCTCAAAGCAAGCTTGACCCATTTCTTCCTTTAGTTCCTCATTCTCCAGCGCAATGGCCTCTCCAACAGCCACGAAGCGGCTCACTGCAATACTGACTGCCTGGCCGACCTTCTGGATCGCCCGCAAGGTCTTTTCTGTCTTCTTTATCTTGTCCTTATGGTTTATCAGGGTGGTAATCTAAAACGACACAAACAAAAATGGTCGAGATGAGATTACAGCATTTGCCAAGCATTTATCATGGCAATGGTATGAATCAGAGAGATAACGAGAGGTGACATGAGGTCTCCTGGCTCTGTTTATAGTAGGTTAGAAGGGTAAAGTCTCTCAGCATGACACACTTTCACTGCAAGTGTCTCCCTCTGTTCTGTGATTAAATCCATCAATTATGCATTACAGATACAGTTTCGATTTCCTCTTGGAAGAGCGACACGCCCTCTCCTACACCTTCCACCCAAGGGCAGGCATAGAGCTAACAAGCACCTGTAACGGAAGCAAAACTGCAGGACATAGGGCTGTGCCATATCGCCAAATTTAATATCTCGATACAGGTCATTTCATATCTAAACAATGAAACATCACAATATAGCACATTTTCTGTAAATTCAGCGAATAAACCGTTTTTTTTTTTTTTATAAAATAACCACAAGAAAGACCCATTTCTTATTACTTGCTGAATTATATAAACTAAGCAAATGAAAGGCACTTGTTGTTAATTAAACATAAGAAAATCTAATAATATTATATATAACAGTAACATGAATAGTAACATGTGCTAATGACATATGGAAAACACAGAGGAGGCTACACGCTGCTTTTACCAATGCTTTACTACATACAAAACTGACTTGCTCT
Source organism: Ancistrus triradiatus (assembly GCA_025084515.1). Classification (NCBI taxonomy): domain Eukaryota; kingdom Metazoa; phylum Chordata; class Actinopteri; order Siluriformes; family Loricariidae; genus Ancistrus; species Ancistrus triradiatus. The sequence goes on from JAJAGP010000017.1 coordinate 835,712, forward strand.
TAAATGCTTGTACTGAAAACAGAAGGTAGGTACATTTCAGGATGTAAACACTTGCTTCTGTTTTGCGGATATAAATGTAAAGTTCTGCACAGATGAATATTTAGCTTCTCATATTCAGCAGTGTTTGAAACCTGAGACAAATACTCTTTGCTTTTGGGATTCCAATTCATTCACCTCAGTGACATGCAACTGTCCTGCATCTTCCATCAGGACTGTGGTGTTGATGCAGTAAAGGTCTGATAATGATAGACAGATTAATCAGGCTGATTAATGCCATATTGAAATGATTGGCGTAGACCAATGCCTGCACTAATGAGGGAAATATTGAAAAAAGCGTAGGAAATGCAGAGAAACTTTGCCTCCTGAGTTAAATCTTGCCACTCAAACTCAGAGTACTGAGTGACTGACAACAAAGGGATGCTTTCATTGAGGGTAAGGCCATTGATGAGAAGATGAAAACTTTTGCTTCTTCATTACAATTTGCTGCTCTTAACTGGGACTGGGATTAAAAACAAAAAGATGCTGCTACCATGTACTCTAACATTGTTCATTTTTTTTTATAAGTATTTATACATTTTTGCTTTTTTTTCTCCGGAAAATGATGCAGATGCTGTTATCTGGTTATCAAATTTTGTTAAGAGCTGTTTGTTGTTTATTTATAAAAAGAAGAGAGTACAGAAACAGTGCATTTATAGCTTAAATATGTTCACTTAATCTTCAGCAATTTTGTGTCATTTATTGTTAGTTTTATAAGTTGCAAAAAAAATAAATAAATAAATAAATAAATAAATTTGTGATATCTACATTATATATTGACCATTGGTCACCCTGCTCTGTAAACATTGGCATCGCAAATAAATTTACTTTTAAAGAAAAAAAAAAAAAAACATATCTACACCCCTTTAATTATTGAGCTACACTATTTCAGCAACACTCATAACACATTTGTGACATTAAGTATATTTTTCTATATTCTCCATAGTGGCAGTAGAATGGGTTGCATTTAGGCTGACCAGGCATTCCATTTTTCCTGGGACGATCCCGTACAGTGGTGCTTGAAAGTCTGTGAACCCTTTAGAATTTTCTATATTTCTACATAAATATGACCTAAAATATTATAAGATTTTCACACAAGCCTTAAAAGTAGATAAAGAGAACCCAGTTAAACAAATGAGACAAAAATATTATACTTGGACATTTATTTATTGAGGAAAATGTTCCAATATTACATATTAGTGAGTGGCAAAAGTATGTGAACCTCTAGGATTAGCAGTTATTTGAAGGTGAAATTAGAGTCAGGTGTTTTCAATCAATGGGATGACAATCAGGTGTGAGTGGGCACCCTGTTTTATTTAAAGAACAGGGATCTATCTAAGTCTGCTCTTCACAGCATGTTTGTGGAAGTGTATCATGGCACAAACATTTCTGAGAACCTCAGAAAAAGAGTTGTTGCTCATCAGGCTGGAAAAGGTTACAAAACCATCTCTCCAGAGTTTGGACTCCACCAATTCAAATGGAGAAAATTCGATACCATTGTTACCCTCCCCAGGAGTGGTCGACCAACAAAGAGCACTCCAAGAGCAAGGCGTGTAATAGTTAGCAAGGTCACAAAGGACCCCAGGGTAACTTCTAAGCAATTGAAGGCCTCTCTCACATTGGCTAATGGTTCATGAGTTCACCATCAGAAGAACATTGAACAACAATGGTGTGCATAGCAGGGTTGCAAGGAGAAAGCCACTGCTCTCCAAAAAGAACATTGCTGATCATCTGCAGGCTGCAGAATGTTTTGTGGATAGATGAGACCAAAATAGAACTTTTTGGTTTAAAAGAAAAGTGTTATGTTTGGAGAAAGGAAAACATTGCATTCCAGCCTTACCCATCTGTGAAACATGGTGGTGGTAGTATCATAGTTTGTGCACGTTTTGCTGCATCTGGGCCAGGATGGCTTGCCATAATTGATGGAACAATGAATACTGAATTTCTGAAATTAGAGAATTCTAAAGGAAAATGTCAGGACATCTGTCCATGAACTGAATCTCAAGAGAAGGTGGGTCATGCAGCAAAACAACGACCCTAAGCACACAAGTCATTTTACCAAAGAATAGTTAAAGAAGAATAAAGTTATTGTTTTGGAATGGCCAAGTCAAAGTCCTGACCTTAATCCAACCGAAATGTTGTGGAAGGACCTGAAGTGAGCAGTTACTGTGAGGAAACCCACCAACATCCCAGAGCTGAAGCTGTTCTGTACGGAGGAATGGGCTAAAATTCCTCCAAGCCGGTGTGCAGGACTGATCAACAGCTACAGGAAATGTTTAGTTGCAGTTATTGCTGCACAGGGGGGTCACACCAGATACTGAAATTTCACAAATTGACTTGCTGCAACAGAGGCATCCTATTACAGTTCATCACCTATTACAAATTAATTGAGCTCTTTAGAAAGATGCATTATTTCACAAATGTTTGTACAGACAGACTGCAGCTAGATGCTTGATTTTAGACATTTGTGGCAATGAGAGCAAATGAAACACATAACAGGTGTGTCCCAATACATTCTTCATACATGTAGTGTATCCCTCTCCTGGTATTCTCCACATCCAGACTTCTTGTGTTGATAACTGCCTTTTATGTCCATTTGAAAATGTGGAATAACGTGGAATAACAACATTAACCTAACTAGATGTGCTGCGTTGTCAGCGCACTATCTTGTCCACCTTACAGTCATGTCTTTATGCATGGAAATCATCATGTGCTTTTTTTGATTAACCATGGTGCTGAAAAATAAAACAAAGCAGAATCCCCTAGAATATCTACACATGCACAAGCCCTGTTGTCAATTTCCCTATCACACCCATAGAAGCTGCTTCTCTTTACGAGACATTTCCATTAATGTTTTTTTAATCAATACACTGACCACCGTGGCCTTAAATACAACATTTTTTCAACACCACTCTACACACCATAGGAAAGAAACTGTGTGCGTCATTGTAAATGCAAGTTTGAGCCGCAACAGCACTGTATGTGTTAAAATTACTAACGACAGTTCAGATAAAAGAATCCGTAAGGTCCCCATGCTTTAGGAAGAATAGATCATCTCTCTTCAAATCAGAGCACAAAGCACTGGAAGTACTTGCCAGCACCTCCTGTGGCTCCTGATGGATTGGTATTGAAAAGGGAGCAGAACAATAGACACTGGCTGTGCCAATATTGTTCTTCTTCCTTTCAAAAATAGGTTTGTATGTGTGTTTGTAAAGCTGATGTCAGATTAAGGGGTTTGAGATATAAATCACTCTGCTGAGGAGGAATCATTAAACGACTCCAGAAACTATATATAAAGGCAAGAGGAACAGATCGCATTACATCAATGTTGAAAACATCCTGAGGAGGCACAGAATTAATATATA